>VNJM01002056.1:0-19293 GCA_008042475.1 Drosophila kanapiae
GGACGTAGCTCAGTGGTAGAGCGCTCGCTTCGCATGTGAGAAGTCCCGGGTTCAAACCCCGGCGTCTCCAGATCGAATATAAGTTGAAATATAATTTTTTTGTTAAATACGATTTAAGTTATAAGCACATTTTAATTCAGTCTTTAATGAAAAACAATTTGAACACATTATTTTTTAAATTAAATCAACATTATGTATTGAAACAACACAGTAAGTACTTTGATTATTCAAATTACTAATAATTTCTAGGATATCTCTAAAATCAAAATAAAAGAGCATACAAGATTCGGCGAACAGTAAATTTGAGGTGTACAACTGAAACTCTTAGTTCCCTTTTCTTAGAACTTTGTCACTCGGAACATACAAGGGGACGTAGCTCAGTGGTAGAGCGCTCGCTTCGCATGTGAGAAGTCCCGGGTTCAAACCCCGGCGTCTCCAAAATAAAATCTAGTTTTTTTTTTTGTTTTATTATACATTTATATACTTGTAAGTACATTTTGTATTTTTTTTTGTGAAAGAATAAGGATAATAAAATTTTTGCTTTTCAATTATGATTACAAATGTGAATTAACTAGAGCAATATATCTGAAGGGTAAAACCATCGTCAGGCAATATTTGTAAACATGGTAAAATTGTATTTTTAAAACTTACTGACTCCCGATAAATTGCAAGTGATTATTACCAATTTATTACTTAAGCTTAACAATTACGTTAGGCTCGCGGTGTCCCGTGGGGACGTAGCTCAGTGGTAGAGCGCTCGCTTCGCATGTGAGAAGTCCCGGGTTCAAACCCCGGCGTCTCCATGTCATCGCTAGGGAGAGCATTTGTTTTTTTGTTTTTATTTGTTATTTAAACTTAAATTTTATTTTTTTAAACAAGAAACTCATTTATTGGAATGAGTCGTATTGAATTTGAATATATGCCGGTGCGTTACACTATCAATTTCTCGGGAGGATTAAAAAGTACATGAGTGGACTGATAATATAAATATAACCATTATTTTACTTTGGAACTCACCGATTTAAGCTGCTGACAGTGCGAACACCTCGCCGGCCCTCGATAATGGAGATGGTCACGTTGTAGCCCTGATCGAGCGTCATGGCCAGATCCTGGCCAATATTCTGATAAGTTATGACCGCGGCAATGTTTCCTACAGGAATGACCATTTATTTAGCAGGCTCACTCGAAACTGAAAACTCGGCGGGTAAACTTACTTGTCTTGCCCTTGATCTGCATCTTCTCCGGCTGCATCACCTGCTTATCATTGTAGATAATGACCCCGGCAGCGTTCTGCTGGTAGACATGCTTGACCTTTTCCTCGAAGGTGCAGCGCCCTCGCCGGACCAAAGCTATCCAGGTCACGCCCTTTTCGGGTGTGGGGGCTCCCATGGTGCCCCTGATGTAGGGTGTGCAGGCAAAGTCGTCGTTGACATTTTCCGCAGCGCTAATGTGCACCAGACGCCCAGTGATGTTCAGCACCTTCCCTTCCCCATAGCGAGCCTGCTCCTGCGGGAAGTCCATGCTGCACAGGATGTTGCTGTGGTCCACGTAAGACCAGTTGAGGAAGGCGTAGTTGTAGACGTCCACTGCAATTCGGTCCTCGATGCCGGCGAAGCTGTGGGTTCCATTTCCCGGCCTAAAGTAGCGCTCCAAGTCCTGGTTGGCTATGGACATGGCGGCCACTAGAGTGGTAGTAGTGGTGGTGGACGTTAGGTGAGGCAGTCCGCCGGATAGCAGCACCAGGCAGGCCAGCAAGAGCATTTCCCGTAAGTACATGGCGCGGGCGGGGTTCGACTATTTTACGACTAATCACAATGGCGAATTGGCCTCTTCGTCGTGGCTGGGCGAGTGTGGTTTTGGAACTGAAACGAGAGGCCGTGTGAATGTTAGCCAAAACTTTGGAGGGCTGTGGCTATCGTCCCGATAAGCTTCAGCTCCTATATTCAAAAGCCAGTGCGGTGGTCATTTATAAGCGTTTATTTTAATATTGTTATCATGCGGCTGTCTAACCCGATAAGACCCGTATTACTACTGCGCACCAGCTCTGTTAACCAGCCCAAGAGAAATACAGTTGCCTCTTTTACTTATTATGGAGTGAATGAAATTAAAGTACGTTTTCCAGTTTGTAAGCGCCATATCCTGGGCCACAACTGCATACACATGCAATCATAATGCAGCTTATGAGCTCTCCGGGGTCCGCAAACCGAACTGAAGGCCAGGATGGAGCGTGGGCGAGCGAGTGACATTGAAAAGTGGTTCGTTCGGTGGGACATGAAACAGGAATCTGGTTTGGACGGCAACTGACTCTTCCTCTGCTTCCAAGTCTGTATACAAAAGGTATACAAGTCCAAGTCGCTGAAGCTCAGACATCGCCCAAGACACCTACTCGGATTTCACTTTTGTCTCTTCAAGGTACTATCATAAATAACATTTTATGCACATCCTGGTCGATTATTCGAAACTAGAAAGTGTCTTGCGGGAATTCAACTTTAAGTTTGAAAATAATGCCACCAAACGTGTTGCTTGTTTAGGATAATGACCCTGACAGTTGCTGCCAACGTGAATACGACTATCAGCACCAAATACATCCATAAATACATATACTTCTGTACATACATATTTACAGTGCCTACTTCAGACTTCCTCAAGAAAATATTATCGGAAGTCAGATATCCTTACAAGAACTGCACTTTACACCTTAGCGGTGCGCCACGGTACACTCGGCGGAGAGTGGATGCGGCGGACGTGGGTGTGTTTGCTGGGAAATCATACCGAATCGGCTTTGCAGTCTCGTTAGGTGGAGTATGGATCCGATATGTTGGGGACAGAAGAGGGAATTGTCCGGTAATCTGAACAGCTTAATCATTTCATTGCATTTCGCAATTAAAATTCCCGATGCTGACCTTGGTGCAAGAATCCAGCGAAATTAACATGATTGTTTTATTATTTATTTCTTATTTCATTTGTATGAAGTCGGTTGTTTGCGCTTAGGTGTTTTTGTTTACTTTTAAATCAACAATCTGTTCGGTGGCGCATGTTGCGGCTATTGCACTTCTTTCTGTTTATTTTTAAAAATCAGCTTTTATTATTTTGGCCAATTGCCAGCGGCCAACGAATTTGCATACAAATAAATAAACCAGAGCAGTACACACTTGATGTGTTTATTTCTTTTTTTGTGGGACTTGAGCAATTTCTAATAAATTTCTTTGTTTACTGCTTTCATTCAGGGAGATCCACAGGTGGCTTTATTCTCAGTTGAGTCGCCTGAGTTAAATTCTATTCATTTTTTCTTTATATTTCTGGTAGTCTTATCCGAGTGCGAATTTCACAAAGAAGAGCACAACGAAATATATAGATGCCGCACACTAAAGGCAATAAACTATCAATAAATTATGGTAAAGCTAAAAATAATATGCAGACACATCGAGATTTGCATTTTATATTTGTTTCCATTGCGAAACGTGATTCGCAAAAACGTGTCTAGACTCTAGAGTGATAATCACATAGCAAAGTTTTATTTATGTTTATTAGCAGTAGTGACTGCTTGGAGGGTATGACTTCAGGGGATTATGCCAAGAAATGAAGAAATATAACTAACAGAGAGCTCGGAAATGCAAAGTTCATTATTTTACTATCATTTTTTTGATGGACTTACAAGGATGTCGCAGAGAAAAGGAAGATGAGACAACAAAGCTCGCATAATTATTAAGTAGTTTGTCTGAAGTTGATTTATTTGTCGAAGAAAAATAGGACGGAAGCGGAAAAGAGCAACCTGCATAAAATTTCAATAAGTTTAGATCCGTGCATAAAACTATTGAATGCCACTTTAAGTTGGAACAAATTATAAATTTTGTTTTTTGATTATATGCTGTTATTAATTAATTATTTTTTAGAAATAAACTCTTACTGAAATGATACTATGAGTGATTTAGCCGACAACGTATTTGGAGAATTTGTACGCTAGGCAAGCGCAGGGATACCTGTTGTTTTCATTTAAAAACAACAACAACGGAAGTTTTTCCACATTAGCGCATCTACCTGAATGTAAACAACGTTTGATTTAACGTGTCAGTGACTTTGATGCATTTCAATGCGCTCTGATGGGCCTGAAGCATTTGGTTAGACTCCAAGCCGACTTTACAGTGGTCACTGAGCGAGGAGTACTCGTCACAATGGAAAACTTACAACAGGTGCGTCGAATTGTTTGGACAACTGTAATGGCACACCGATATGATACTCGTACCGCACCGATTATGGGCTTAATTTATTCAGCCCGATATTGGAGCTGTATTTATTGTTGCGCATACACAATGACTATTACAAAAGGCAGCAATGATTGTAATTATTATTGCGAGCGAACAAGAGACGGCCCCATGCAAAAGCCAAAGAAAAATGGAATGGAGCAGCAATTAGCATGTTGAAAGCAGACCGAATTATCCAGAGTTTTAATTAAATTTGCGTCACTTAACGACGCAACTAGAGCAGACCCGCAAAGCCGCCGCCGAGCTACTGTTCATTTCAGATTTACTTCGACACATGACACTTGAATTTAGATTTAATGGAGGATTTGTTTTGTATCGTTTTAAGGCGCAAGCCACAGTCCTAATCAATTCCGATATGGAACTATTCCTGACACAGGGTAGTGGAATTTCCCATTTATCGCAGGCAATGTTTATACATATTTACGAGACCAGAAATTGCTTTATCACAGCTGCCCCGGGAACACTTTCCCCGATCTGCTGTGGAATAGCGAAGGCAAAATGAGCGATGTGCTGGCAGGCAGTATGTACATATATGTGTGCTCCCTAATATGCATGGAAATGGAAATGACTCTGCCTGTCGTAGTCGGAGTGCACTCCACTCCACCCCTCCCGATTCGTCTGGGCCTCTGGCCAGCAGTGCCACCTTGTATTCGGTGACGTTGCCTGCGGTGGCTGCTGCCCCGCTTGTTTGCATATTGCAACATCTGTACAAGCGAGAGCAATTTAAAACATACGCCAGCACATGTTGCCACAAACATTCTGATATTCTTTTGTGAATACGAACGTATGTGTATATAAATAAGTGCTTTGCCTGTGTGTGTGTGAAGCCACCCACGCACACCACGACGATGCTCTCAGTCCTCTGCTTTATACGCTTCTAAAAATATTTCCCGCCACACATTTTTCAACTTGGTGTTTCGACTCCTCAGCGCGATGCTTGAACTTCAATTTGTCGTTCCTCGAGCTCCCGCACATAAATTATTTACCTCACTTGCGCTGGCTAATTGCTCGAATATTTGCCACTTTGCTCTTCTGCTCTTTCTAAATTCTGTTTTTGAATGATCTTTTTTAAGATATTTACGCAATCCACGACAGAAAAATCTCCAAAGAAGAATGTAAATACGAACTTGGAAACTTGAAATATTTTTCCATATAAAAAGAGGTCATTATCTGAGCTTCATAATACTTTAAGGGAAGAGCTCTCGACAGGAACGCAACATCTTAAATTGCTTGTTTTATTTTGACACAAGTTGGAGTGCCCCAACTCCGGGAACGCAAATAAAGTAAAAGTTCGAATGGAGCTGTTGAGACTTCCTCTTGAGTTGCCCGAACTTCGGAGGTCGGAACTTCTTGGCTCATCGAGCCTGTGTGCGAATGATGGCCACAATTCATGTTCAGAAAAGTTCAAACAAACTTCATCGATAGAATTGCCTCACATTCTCCGCATGGGCCCCCTTCGCAGTCAGCTTCTATGTAATTACTTGCCAGCTGTTGAGAGAATTTAGCCATTAAAGAAGCCCCCGGTCTCTCAATTTCCTCACTTTTGCTTTCAATTGTTTCTGCCCCGAGGGAACCGGGGCTCTTGTCTCTTGGCCGACTGCCCAATTCGCAGTGCTCGTTTCCACTTGGCAAGTGCATTTTAATGTCACTCTCGCTGCAAATTATCTTGCTGCCATTCATCAGGGCTCCACTATTCCTCTATTCGCTATCATTGTGCTATTTCCCTGTCATCATCGTTGTGATCGTTGTTGCTATCGCCGGCCGTAAATGGCCCAAAATGGATTCTACAGAGACATCTCAAGGCCCATGCTCTGGTATTCAGAGCAAGGACGCCCGAAAAATAGCTCGGGTTAATGAAACCGATATATTTTGGAGGCGAAATTCAAGCTTAATTGAAGGGCCTTGCCCAACTCATTCGTCTTAGACTTGGGAACGTTTGTGTTACATTTTACTTTTATTGGCATTATCCGTTGCTTTGGACTGGGGCCAAAAGGACTCTTTGGAATTGTCGCCATAATGCGGTGCATACTTGTAAATATTTATGATGCACTTTGCTTTACGACTCGGCGACAAAACCGATAAAAGCCCTGCAGCACAGTGGCTTCCAGGGCCGGACTGGAGTCATGCTTCTAATAAAATGCATCTGGCTGGCAGCCTGCTGGTAGAGTGCAGGTAGCAATGTAGACACTACCATAAAATTATTAACACCCGCTACTTGGGAGCCACGACGCTCCCCACAGTCACGTTTCTCGGCGCTGGGATGGGCGTTAAGCTACAAATACCGCTGCGGCGCACTATCGAGTTGGTATTCTTCTTGTGTTGTGTTTGTCGGGAAGGCGGGGCAGAGAACATGTGTAAGCCAGCGCCGGCAACGACGTCATAAATCTTTACACACCTCAGCCATACTGTCCACCCACAACCACCCATCCTCGTGGCCTCTTGGCCACATGCACCCCTTTCGTTCGCTGCCGGACGGAAGCAGACTTGGATCGGCTTTTTTCAGGCCCCCCTTCAGCCCCTTCCGTGGGCCCCAGTCGACCATTCATTAGCCACTTGAACGTCAGCAGTGTAAAAACGTGATTTCCGCTATTAGCTTCTGGCACTGGCACAGTATGAGTATAATTGTTTAGACCGATTTTGGTTGTTTGGTGTTCGATTCGGTTTTGGAAATTTCAAACAGCGCCGAAGAGCATCACATGGGCGAGTTCTCTCCGTGACTGATCCCGGACATGTGTCGCGCTATCGTTTCCCCAACTCGAGGGGGTGGTGATTAGGTTTCGATCAAAAATGTTTGATTGCTAGGATTATATTGTAACTGGCCAGTTGTATGCTTAAAAGCTTCACGTAACAAAGACGCCAAAAGTCAAGACTGCGGGGCAGAGAAAATATTATCGAAACAAGTCCAAGGCGCCGACTTAAAAACAGAGTCCTGACAGGGACCAGATCGGAGGAGCCAGTAGCGCCGCCAGCTGCCAGGCCGACAGGACCTCTTTCCCCGAACCCTTATGTATTGATTTTTAACATTGTCAACGGCGGCAGCAGCAACAAGGTAGTGGTGACAACAATAACTGCTGTTGCTGCTGTGGTCGCCAGAGGCCGCTCCCTGTCCGTCGCAATCAGCGGCCTGGCAGAAAGACACCGTCTCCTTGTCTGTTTCTGCCAACAACACTACACTACACTACATTAGAACAACACTAAACAAGTACCAGAAATCAGCACAGTCAATGGTCTTAGAGGCAAGAGTAAGGATTGCATCTAACGGGAGCGATGGGCAAGTGACCTTAATGGGTTTTGGAATCTGGTAGGAGGCAGCGCCTTAAAGGCTCCTGTTCAGCAGCATTTACAAATCTATTTATCTAACCTTCAAGTCTGCCTATCATATTTATAAGAGGACCCAAGATGATTTCCGTCTGGGTATTGTGTTATCCATTTTCTATTTTTGTACACCTACAAGGAATTTTTTGACACATTTTTGTGACACAGCTTGCCTGCTTCCCCGACATCAAAATTTTCCTTCATTTTCCAGGCCCTCCCCGAAGACAATGACAGCACACGTGGACTGCCACGCGCTCGACTCGTACCCGTTAAAGGGAAGCCCAGACTGTTATTGTGGTTGCTATATCCGCAAACAGGGCGGGGAAGGTACTGCTGCTGCCACTGAGAATGGTAAGTAATTATGTTGCCTTATCTGCGACTAAATGAATGCGATATAAGGATATATCCCAACGGCGGAGTGATTGATTGATAGGTGTAACAGGTATGGCTGGAGCTACTACATAGTAAACAATATTGCCCACAGAGTTTAATAAAAATAAAACGGAAATAAGTGCGGCCAAGATAATCTGAAAGCCTGACAATTGATTGCAGTTTGTGATTAGTTGCCGGCTGCCTTAACTTATTGCCTGGGCAATAAGTTATGTTTCCCCTCGATGTGACCCAGAGATACTAAAAGTTTGCTCACCACACTTTTCAATTTCCCGCAACTGTGTGCAATTGTATCTCGTTTCGCAGAGCTGAAAATGAGAGCAGAGGCAGCAATTGGAATAAAACGCCATGCAAATTGCAAATCTAAATATATTCCGATACCAATTAGTGTACAGATGTGAAAAGTTTATGAGCCGTCAGCCACTCACTGTGCAGATTGTGATTATTTATGGAAGGCGATTGAATGTTTTATTAGCAATGGCAATATTCGGATCAAAAAGTTATCCGGCTGAGAAACAGCTTTAAGCGGAGGAACGCAGCTCAATTTGTCCAACTGTTTGGCGTTTGCCTGCAGACACGTGATAGCAGCAAACCACTGGATACACTGCCACATTATCACCGACAGACGCGATTAGACGCGAGGGACGCGCGTCAGAGTGTTTAGCACTTGGTAATTAGTGAGCAGTCCCCATACAGGCCCGGACCACAACAAGCCCCGTCCCACCCAGCTGAGCTCCTTTGGCCATGGCAACGTGCCGGCGATTTGCGATTTGCGTGCCGAGATTGCTAAACAATATTGATTTTATAGTACGTCGAGGTATTTAATCAACGTCAGGAGGAAGCCCCATTTGGTCTGCTCCCTCGCCTCCTCCAATTCCGCCGATTCGCATTTGTATCCAATTAGTGGTGTAGATTTATTTTTTATCGAGTGACATTTTTAACGATATTAAATTCCACGCACACGTCTCCGCGGTGTCTCTGCCTCTCTATCTCTGTGTCTACCTGCCTCCTCCATTCCCAGAGCTCACACCTCATTGTGTCCGCTTCGTGATTTTGCACTTTACGTTTTAATTAATTCACATTTTGTTTCGTTTTTCGTTTCTCGCTGGCGATTTTGTTCGCCAATCTCTATCTCTAATGCGGAAAAATATTTGGATTCTATTTTGCTTCTTGAATTCCCATTCTCGGATGCAAATCGACGAGCTTTGTCCACATTTAATAAACAAAGGTGAGTAAGATCAACTGGTCACTTGTAGGTGGGAGACTGGTTCCTGCGTGGCTTCCTTGTTCGGTTACCAGAAGGGATCTAAGGCCTCCCCTAGGCGATCCCGGCCGTAAAACGGTGACGCTGTCTGGAAGGGGCGAACCACTCCCACAATCAATACTAATTAACCTCCTTGACGCGCTCTATATGGCGATGCTTCCCAGTGGAAGAATCAACAAAGGGGAGAATTAAATAAATATTTTGTTAAGCCAGACTGGGATATTATTGTGTACCGATCCATAGATCGTTGAGGGGCCCGTCCCGTCGATCGTTTTCCACTTAAACACGCAGCTGCCTTGGAGAAACAGAGGCATAAATGCAGGAGCAAGGCGAAAAGTGGCATTGGCGCTGAGGAGCCTACGGAGAGTTCCCAGACAACGCCCAACCATTTGTCGCCTTAATTAACTTCGCGCTGGGAAGGCCTCCGCCGATTGCTGGGGCTGGAATCCGGCGGGATCCCAACGCAAACGACGACAATGACGACGACTGGTGGCGTCCCTGCATGCAAATGCATCTCCTGCAGCGCCTGGTCCGGGTTGGGGCCTGGGATGGGGTGTCGAAAGTGACGCACTCCTGGTGGTGGTTGCCTTCTATTCGTGACTGGGGGCGTTGTCGAGGCATAGTGAGTCATGTCCAAGGCATCGTACCACGTACATCCGTTCTAATAGGACAAGTAACCGTTTTGTTTCGCCATAAAAATTATGATTGATGAAGGTGTAAGAGCAACCTCGTAGGAAGCTACATATATAGAGCAACATTTTGTGTTAGTCTGAACCTCTGTGACTACACAGCAGGTACACTTACTTATAGGTAGTCCCATTGATATCGGCATAATTGCCTCTTATCTCCTTATCAATGCCCATGTTCAGGCTGTCAGACACAGAGCAAAGGCAATTGTTTATGGGAGGAGTGTGTGTTTCAAATGTTTCAGATATTTATTTTCCATAATCATTTTGTCCTGGCAGTACATCGGAGCCTCTGGGAGCGTTTGTACGTAACTATTCGACAGGCGGACACATGTCATTGCTGGCTGATAGCCGTAAGAGCTTTATGAAAGCGTCGAAAGTAATTAAAAACTCGAGGGGACAATTAAAAGCGATTCCCTCCTATCATTTCCACACCGCACACGTTCAATTTAGTGAAACGAGTCTAAACTGGCACCAGCTGTGCAAATGCTGGGATAACTGACTTGAACCGAGTCACTGGCCTGGGACTGAGTGCGTTAGACAAAGGTCTTTGGACGACGCACTTGCTAACACTTTTCGCCAGCCAACGGCGTTGGTTATTTATTTCATTTCACGAGCTGACGAGCTGGGAGCCCGCTCCCTAGCCCAGCACGCGTTTCTAATTTGTCTGGCGAGAGTGTCGTCGTCGTCGTCGTGTCGTGTGACACCGTGATTACTACTGGTAAGTATATTTTGGGCACATTCTTTGTCCGCTCGTCAGACTGGACTCATATCGTGCAGCAGGCTTTAATCACTCGACTTTACTGTTGTATTATAAGTATTTTAACGCTTTTATTTATACTTGTATATGTTGATGTACGATGGAAGGCCATAGACATGTGGCTGCTGGGGCTTGTTAACTCGTCGCTCGAGGCGTTTGAACTTTTAACGCTTTCCACGCTTTATTCGCGTTCACATTCGCGTTCCCATTTTCCCATTTCGTCGTTCTCTGTCTAAAGTTCATTGTTAAATCGCTTTCCCTCTCAGCTTTGTTCTCTGTCCATGTTCGTGCCAGCCTCTCCTCAGTGATTCCACTCTGGTTTGTATCTGGCTTTGTACCCGTAGACGGAACCCCTCGAAAATAGTTAGCAAACAAAGCCACATTAAAATCGACTTGCCATGAGTTGTGGTTGGTTGGAAATGTATCCTGATGCGGAACTCGGAATTTATTTTGACCCCAAGCTGGAGGATGTCACGAGTGGGAAGGAGCCCCAGTTTCGGCAGTTTCGGTCCCACTTTTACCATACTTTACTTTCTCCCCATATCGGGTTAATTATTCTCCTTGAGGCTGACTGCTTTTCACTTTCATTTGACGAAAGCGCGCGGGATGGTTAAATGCTTATTGAATGAGCGACAGCAATCGCTCGGCAATTATGCCATAAATGTTTGCCAATTAACATGATTTACACTTCACCGGGCATGTGGGAGTCTCATGCTGTAATTTCTCACTTCTTTCCCGGCGCCGAGTGACTCAGACGAAGTCAGGGCCCTTGGCCCGGCCTGGTTACTGTTCAATTTAGGCGACTTCCTGAGTAAACTCTTTTGAACACCAAAGTTTGGGTAACGACTGTAAAATATCGCTTCCCCTAATTGCTGCTATTACCTTCATTTCGCTGTGGGGCAAGCACTTGTTTACCTGGCACATATTTTTGCATCGACGCCTGTTGAGGCCTAATGATTCATTAGCATAATCTGTAATTTTTGTATTTCTCTTTCGTGACATGTAGCACTCAGGAGAGCGCCGTTAGGAAAGTCGGCGATTAGTGCCGAGCAAAACGCCAGTGGATTTCACTCGACAACTGCGTGGCTGCCACTCGGTAATGATCCGCAGAAGAGGGGATCTAGGGGTCAGGGAAGTGTGGGCCAGAAGTTTCGGCAATTGGTATTCAGCAACTGGAGTAGTAGAGATCTTCAGCGAGAAATCTGGCAAATGGCACTCGCATAGCAAGTAGTTGGTAGTATCTCTTTGTCCGTAAAGGTCTTGTGCCCAAATCTTCTACGCTCGAAATAAAACGTGTTTGAAGCTCAGCTTAAAAACTAACCGGTTATGTAATGCACTTTGGTTGGGGAAAATCTCGACTCAATGACATTTGCACCCTCTGCCAGGGCCAGCGGCCACGGGCCCTTTGCCACGATCATAAATCAAACTTTATCCACAATCGAGGCAGACTTGGGCCTAATAGAAACGCGTCGCTTAAGTGGTATCAAAAGCACACTCTTGAGGGCCGTTCAGATCTTAGTGCGGAGTAATGCTGTGTTTGGCGCCAGTCCGAGACCAAATGGGCGAACCATTTGAAAGTAATTAAGACATTTATTTCGTATTTTCCTACGATGCGATATCAGATGTAAGTGCCTGGGACTGCCCAAGCTGAATCTGGAAAACAATTAGCCGAGAGTCCCAGGCCGGTTCCATGAAATTTCGCTCAGTTATTGAACTAATGCATTAAACAATTTATGTTCGTTTACAGTTTATTAGAATGAACCGGTCGCAGCTTGATTTTTTGTTCGTCTTGCTTTGGGAAATTTGCACGCTCCAAGACTCGGATGACAACAAAGTTGTATTATTTAATCATTAATAAGCCAGAACGTGACTGTGACGCTGTAAGGCTGCCTCCTCGGTAGTGCCGATTCGCCGGCTATTTCAGGTTCCAACGAGGAAGCTGCTTGGGGACCAGTTCCCAGCCGGTCTCAATCTAGTAGCTCGACGCGTGCCTTGTGCCTTTCACCGGCATTGGGTCTGTGACGACGGAATTTAAGTAAAAAGTTCCTGTATCAATTAAAGTCACGGGGGGTCAGGGATACACGAATCGGAAGTATGTGTATATATTGTTTGTTCTTTGGACATGTCACTCCCCCTTCTCCCCTTTCGAGTCTTAAATTGTGTTTTGTTGTGCCGCTAAAACCTGACCTTACTTTATGACTTCGCCCATGTGCATGTGCAGATTAAAGGCCCTTCTTTTTAGCGATGTGAGAACGCAATTACCCTAGCAGGGACGCGGACGGGGGCACACATGAAACCAATTACCGGGACATGCAAGCTTTGCGGAGGACACCGCGATTAATGTAATTAAGAATTCACATATGCACGTCTGATGTAATGTGGAATCCCCGCAGGCACCAGCGTAGAAATTTCATCCCACAATGCTGGAGCTGTGCGATAACACGAGCACTTTGCGGCGATTACAAATTTTCACCAGATTTCCCAGGACAGTCAGAAACTCGGGACTGTTGGCCCACAGATAAGGGAGACAAGTGCAAGTAGCGGCGAGAGAGAGAGGTAAGAATGGTTTCGATATTTACATATATTGGTTGTTATCTTATGTTGCCGGGCTGAGAAATTACCAACTTACCAGCTAAGAGTGCTGCCTGCGTTCAATAGCAAACTGCACTAGCTGGCCTGCCTGCAAAATTTCATTCGAAACTCGAGAACGATTAAATACTTTTCACTTAATTCTCCGGATGATTGCCACCAGAGTTCATTGCACTGGCGGACACAGACCAAGGCGGAGCCGAGCGGAGCGGGTTGTGTGGTATGGGTTTGTGGGGATGATGGGATGATGGGAAAACAACGGGCGATAAACATTGAAAAACTTCGTATACAAACAGAGAGAGATACCAGCGACAAAGGAACGGCGGACCCAACATATTGGCATTGGCTAATTGTGAGTACGACGTTAAATTACAGATTAATTTGTATGGTTTTGGTCCATGTCCATGTCGACGATAACGATTGGGGCCATTGATAAATGTTTGCGGAGGGTTTCCCAATCTGCAGATAACGCAATGCGGAAGCTTTGTCGTTTCACTTTTCCTCGCTGCTCGCGGCCTATTTGCTTTGCGACATTTCCCTTCATTTCGCATGCGGCTTTCGCTTTTCCCCGAGCACCGGAGTACCTCTTAGGCCACCGCACCTCAGCCCCCTCCGGGTACCAACTAGGCGGCGCTCTTGCACACAGCAAACAAGTTTCTGTTTCTTCCTATGATAAACGCATCCGCCCGAGATGTTGGTCAAGAACTTTATTTGTAAGTGACCCACTTAGGCAGGCTGTTGGGGAGAGGAGGGGCAGTAGTGCAACACATTTGCTGCTGTGGGGAAGCACCCACCGCTGAAGGAGCGATTTCGAGACCCTTTAGTTCGGGTTAGATGTGTCATCATTGAGGTTGTTTCAACTCCAATCTTGCTGTGCCCAATGCAATTGCTGTTCTCCGAAATGAGAAACTCGTTTTCCCGGTGCTATCGGGGAGCTGGATGAGCGGGGTGGCTGCTGGTGTGGAGCAGCCCAGTCCACAGATATACATACAAGCGACACAGTTCGTTGCCAAAAATGCAGCATTAACAATAGACAGTGACAACAATAACAATAACAGTGAGAGCAGCAACAAAACACCAGCCCAAATTCTTGCTGAAAGCAACTGCAGATTGAAAGAGAGTCGAGGTGGTCCTTGCGCCTGCGCCAGTCATCCTTGCTTTCTCTTCGACAACTATCGCGTTGTTTTTGTTTTCGTTGACATCCAGAGGTTGAAATGTTTGCAGAAATATTTGCTGTCCTCAAGACTTGGTTGCCGATTTCGCTTTTCGCCAGATGCCAATGACTCTCGCTGGACTGCTGAAGAGGACGACGATGAATGAATTAACCACCGGGAGTAGTAGCTGGCCCCCAACTTTGACTGAACTTCAGCGAGAACTGCCTTGTCCTCTTTGTTTCCCAGATAAAACCAAGTTCGAATCGCTTAAGGAGTTTTCCGATTTGCTGCCGGACGGACTCCCTTATGCCCTTATTCGGCGGAGTGCGATGAAGGAGCGGCAGCACCAGCTAAGGGGCCGCTGCTCGCGTGCGTTTTTATTGATTTTTCCCAGGGCCTTTTCCCTGCTCACTGCTCTGTTCGTTTGCAGCTGCATTAATGCTCCTCCATTACCAGGAGGATTTTTATTTCCCCAGCTGCTTTTCCCAGACCCAATTATTGATGTGGCTCTGTTAAAAAATTCTCCGTAATGGAGTGTAGTTAGGAACCTATTTTTGCTTTTGGGCTCAGACTTATCTGGATATAACTTCAGCTGATGCTCCAGTGCTCTCCCCGTTTACCTGTTGCATAAATTATCAAAAGAATCTAATTTCCACAAAATAAATACTCCCTGTGGTATTTGCCACCACTATCTTGCTTTCTTGGTTTCTTGCCTCCCCGCTCGGTGCTCGCTCACCAGCATTGAACTCGCGTGCGAATCTTGAAAGTGCGTTGCCCAATGTTATCACTCTGCGCCAACAAACACAAGTACATAGCCGCCCTCGTCTTGCCATCTTCAGATAAACAGAACGAACTCTGGGCGAAATAGCGATTCTGTAGAAAAAGAAACTCACCTGGACGACGACGACGCCAGAGAATTCCCAATTCTGGTGGAGAGAACACGGGGATTTTTGGAATTTCAGAACTGTTGTCGCTGGCGGCTGCTGACGAAATTTATTCAACGCTCGGGATATTCGCTGCGGTTGTTGCTTTTGTTGCCCCCACAGCTGTTTGTGCCCCCCACTCACACACGCACAACATAAATAAACAACGAATACTTTCTTCACTGCGCTACGATCGAAATATATATCCGTGCTGCTTAATTTCTTAATTTTCTAGGCGCATTTTCGTAATAAATTCTGTAGCTGGTTTTATATATTATTTTCTAGGTTGGAATATTTGCAGGTATTTTGTATTCTTTCGCGAGATTACGCCTCTTTCCGTGCAGTTTCCTCTAGATATCCGTATTTCCCTCAGCCAAGCTGCAGCGGGCGAGAAGTTAGTTCCGATACTAATATTTATGCACTGAACAAACTGATTAACGCAAACAACTATGACAGATCCGCAGATACGCGTCGCTCGGAGCGCGGTTGCCAGCCGACGACGGTGATATCCAACTCGCTGCAGGTAGGAGAAAAGACTGATTCAACCGGACCGAGAATTCAGACTGCGAGCCGCTCGCCGCGCGTTATAACAAGAAAGACGGCAGACTTGGGGATGCCGAATTTTGTATACCTTGCAAGCTATGAGCGATGCTATATAACAAATGTATATAGTATGTAAATAAAACATAAGCATAAGAGATTTTTCTAGTTTCCCCAGATTGTTATTTCCCCGCAATGCCAACTATATGCAAAGACGTCTGATTTTGATCAACTTTAGGGCAATATATTTTATTAGAAAAATGATATGTAAATAGGTATGTATATATGAGGTAAGAATAATAATTATCTATTTATTTATTTTGTGGATTTTCCTTTGAAATTTGCTATTGTTCTTTATAATAGCCCCATTTTTTAATATATAAATAATTGTGAAATCATATAAACTTGGAAAGATGTAAGCCTGTTGCGGAGTTTGACTGTTGATGCCGAACTGAGATATATGTACGTAAGTACTTTACCGGATCGAAATGACTTCTTCACTGTGTTCCTATTTTCTGACTGAGATTATAATACCCTCTGCTAGGGTATAACAACGCACGCGCACAAGCAGAGAGTGTTTCGCCCCAGAGAGGTCCAACGAGCGCGCTCTGTCACAGCCACCACCAGCTGAGTGCAGTGGAAACAGAAAAACAAAGCCGAGTTCGTTTAGTCGAGGAGTACTGATACCCACTAATTTGCCACAGAGAAAGGCGCTACTCGAATTAACAGATAACACAATTTGCAAACCAAGGGATTGCGTGGCTATGAATCTTAGAATGTTAAAATCCAACCGAAATCTAGATATGCTCAATTCTACAAATACAATATACCCAGCTCATAGAGGGTATTAGTCTGTCTACTGGCCGAGCAACACTTCTACTGAAGGCTTAGCCGGGTATTTTTAGGCCTCGGCGGCCTGACAGTGCAGCGGAGATGCACATGTCACATGCCCGCGCCTATGACCATACACTTTCCTCATCTTGACCGCCTGATTCGGCAATGTGACCATTCCTGCGCTCTAATTAGTCTATGCGAGACGGTGCCGACTTGGATTTGGGTAATGATTAGGGCGACTGCGACAATACATACTTGTATATAAATGCAGTTTCTGAGCTGAGGCTCCTTAGGTAGGTTCAAAACAAAGCGATGTCAGCACGTGAAGATAATCTTAGTCATTTGTGATAAGGGGTCTCGGTCTCGTATTGTCAGACGGCGCAGCGTGACGCAATGTGAGTCGAGTCTCTCGACTTGATTCAGGCGAATATTGGCCAACTTATCACTGTATCACAAATTCGAAATGGAAAATATAGACGAGAAGGTCAAGAGCGCCATAACCTTCCCTTAAGGGCATTAGTCTGCCAAAAGTTGCGACCGAACGGACTCTGAACCTTAGGTATTAGAGATAAGAATGTCCTGTCCATTCATGGTTCTAAATTGTGCTACACGGCAGAAAGAATGCATTATTAAAATACTGATGCTTAAGGGAAAACAAATTTGAATTTATTAGAAAGCGCGCCTAATTCTCACAGAAAATAATTGCGTGCTACGACACTGTACAGCGCCATCTATAATTCAGATTGGGAAAAATGGAATGATAAAATGTATATAGCATATAAACGCAGGACGCCATCTGGCGGAAATTAATGGTAAATATCATATGTTTTAGTGCTGCAAAATTTAAAAGTTATATGAACGTTCAACATCACCACAAATTGCGCGCCAACTTTAAATTGTCAATAAGAAATAAAAATCATGGAGAAATTTTTATGGCAAAATTTAAATAGATGTATGTAATAGAGGGCGTAAAATAAATTAATACTAAATACAAATGTACAAATTTGGTATTAATTACCTGAATGCTAAACGGTAACATTGGCACGAACATATAGTGATAGAAATTATCAATTACATTTGTTTTTAACATGCGGCCAGGAAAAACAAAACTGGATTTGAAGCATGCGCAGGAGCAGCCATAGAAACATCAGTGTGCACCACCACACCAGGTGCACCAGAAGCCATCGTTTGCCGGAAAACACCACATGGCAGCCGACGTTGGCAGTCCAGCCGCAGCGGACAGGTGAGTGTGGAACATTGCAGGTGGAAGGCATCAGGAATTGCATGAGTACGCCTCGGACTCTAATTTCCTTGCATTAATATGTTGTGTTTTTTCTCTGTACAGGTAGCCTACAGAAGGAGGCAGTCGAAGCACACAGGATCTGCCGTAGCAGCATGAGTCAGGTATGGTATATTAAATAATCTATTTTCAGTGCTTGTTATTTATTTGTTTCCCTTACATTCCAGGTGTTCGTAAACAGTGGCAGGTCGTCGTGAAGGACAAAGATCCTCTGCAGACAGCTGCATAAGAACAGCTATATGGCGCTGGCGCAGAAAGAATAAGAGAACGTCCATAAAGGCCCTCGAGACGTAGGGTTCGACCGGAGTTGTGGCAGCAGCGATCGAGTGGCCCCCGTTACCAGGCGGCGGAGGAGCGGAGGATCAGCATTTGTTTGATTAACAGGTATAAAATATGTATGTATTTGTGGGAAAACAATATACATAAGTCTAAACACAAGAAATAAAATACTTAAGAACTCAAGTTTCACTGGCTTTATTTACATATGTATGTATGTATGTTGATTAAATATAAGGTACTAATATAAAAACAGCTCAAAACTGCGGTCGATTTTGAGAATATGGTGTTTTTTAGTACTTAAAAGTAGTAGTCAGCGCACATATGAGCACAGCGTCGATCTACTGCTTGCTGCGACCCTGTTACCAGAAGTGGGAAAAATAAAATTTATTGGTTGAAACTGATTGTTGTTGTGTACAAATATGTTTGTTGTAAATATGTTTTTTTCTACATATTGTTGTTGTTGCAGGCAACATCAAGCTCCCAAACTTGCCTTTTGACAGTACAAATTAATTAAATTCACTTTTCATCCACCAGGAGCGCAGAGATTAGCAGAAGGCTGATAATTTTGCAACTCATCTGTTAAATTAATGACGTCAGCGCACAAATCAGTCCAGCGTCGATCTACTGCTTGCTGCGGCCCTGTTACCCAAGTATTTTTTGCCGTGGTAAATCTAAGATGTAAAAAGATAGTGTAAAATAAATTAATACTAAATACAATTTTACATCTTTGGTATTAATTACTTAACTGCTAAACGGTAACACTGGCACGAACACTAAGATGTAAAAAATAGCGTAAAATAAAATTATACTTACACAATTTTACAACTTTGGTATTAATTACTTAACTGCTAAACGGTAACACTGGCACGAACATATGTTTATAAAAATAGGCAATTATATATGTTTTTAGCATGCGACCAGGAAGAACAAAATTGGAATTGAAGCATGCGCAGGAGCAGCCATTGAAACATCGGGATCAACACCAAGAGTTGCAGTC
>VNJM01002055.1:0-13379 GCA_008042475.1 Drosophila kanapiae
TACCCGGGAATTTCCAGGGCAGCCAGGGCTTCCAGCGTTCGACTCCAGTCGGCGGTGTTGAAGGCATTCCTGATGTCCAGCGTAGCCACTAGGCAGTAGTTCTTCGATCCGCCTTTCCACCTCGTGCTGGCGATCGCCGTCTCGGCTATATCCTTCACCTTCTCGATGGCGTCTAGCGTCGACCTGCCCTTTCTGAAGCCTTACTGGTGCGGGGAGAGCCCGCCGGCCTCTTCGACTGCCTCGCTGAGCCTGGCTGCCAGGACCTTCTCATACACCTTGCCAGTAGTATCCGTCAGGCAGATTGGCCTGTAGGATGAAGGCTCCCCCGGAGGCTCTCCCGGCTTGACTAGGAGCAGCAACCTCTGGTGCTTCCACCTCTCCGGGAAAATCCCCTCCCTCAGACACAACGAGTACAATTTCGCGTACTCCTTCAGGTGTAGAGCGATAGACAGCTTCAGCGCTTGGTTGGGAAGGCGCCCTGGCCGGGCGCGGTTCTTGGGGTGCACGCTTTTCCCCAGCCGGAGTACCTCCTCTTCTGCTTCTTCGCAGTCGTCGTTGGGGTGAGGTCCTGCGCTGTACTGCAGGGTCAACGGTGCTCCTCTCGGGAATAGGGTCTGCACAATGCCATTCAGGGCTTCTGGATCTGACGGGGCGGAGCTACCCGCTTTCAGTACATTGACAACGTACAGGATGTACGCGCCGCCCCAGGGGTCCTTTTCCGCCTCATCGCATAGCCGCAGGAAACACTCTCTCTTCGCACAGTGTCTCTTCGCTTCTCTTATAGCCGATTTGGGAGCTCTCCTCGCAGCTTTGTAGTCCTCGCTACGCTCTCCAACTAGCTACGATACTCGCGAGCGGGTCAGCAGCCTTCGAGAGCGGGTAGGCAAGTGGATCGGAGGTCGGCAACCGCGTCGCACCATCAGAACACCGACTTGTGGTTTCCGCGAAAGTCACCTCGTTACCTCAACCCCGGTCACAGAGGTGCTCCAGAATGGCAGCCATCTGGTTCGCAGTCTCGTTGGCTCTCTCCGTTGCTTCGATATCCATACCCGCCAGCGCGGTCGCGAAGGTCTGGGTGCACAGAGTGTCTTGCCTGTACGCCTTTGTGTATCGCGGTGCCGCTTGCTGCTCTCGCGCAGGTGCGCCTACCATGCACAGGATCGCGCCGGTGTACAGGTCGCTGACCCACCATCTGGCTTGCCGGAAGATCGAGGTACTGGCGTACATGAGGTCGATGATTGACCCGGCCCCTCCTCTGACGAAAGTGTGCCTCGTTCGACGCAAACACCATCAACACGGCCCGGCCTCTGGCGTAGGCCCTGGTGGAGCCCCACTCATGGGCCCACGCGTTGAAGTCGCCACCGATTATAGCGTTGGTCCGCCCTTGGAGGTCGCCACAAAGGTCGTCAAGGATCCTGCAGAACGCCTCAAGCGTGAGACTAGGGTCCAGGCAGCAGCTATAGGCCGTATAGCCCCCGACTTCTGCCCGGACATATGCGTCGGCAGATAGGATGCCGGACATCAGCCGCTGCCTGTCACCGCAGAGCCAGAGAGCCGCCTTTCCAGTCCAATCCTTGGCCCACTCTCCTCCTTCTCTGTCCCTGTAGGGTTTCCTCAGGATGGCGACGTCCGCCGAGAAATATGTTTGCCTGAATGTTTGCTTGCAGGCGTACTTAGTGAGTTGAGATTAAAGCTTTTAGTTTAGGAAGCCATCTACGTTTGAAGTTATAGGGCACATAAAACTCTAAAGGGTTCGTGTATTTCATAAGAAGGCTAATTAGCAGAAGTGTTCTTGTATAAGAGGGTAACCTTGGGTCTGAATCCCAGTTAAAACGGCGTAGAGCAAAAAGTATAAAGTTCTTTTGAACTGATTCGATGCGTTTTCCGTGGTCATCAAATTGTGTAATCCAAACGCATGATCCATATTTCAAGATAGGACGAACTAATGAAGTGTATAACGTTTTTGTAACATAAGGGTCATCGAATTCCTTCGACCACCGCTTAAGAAATCCAAGTACACCCCTGTCTTTATTCATCATACACAAAATATGATCGATAAAGTCAAATTTAGGATCTAGGCGGACGCCCAAATCGTTGACCAGAGTGATTCTTTCCAAAGAGCAGCCCTTCAGGTTATAAGTCGCAAGCATGGGAGCGACACGAGAAAATGTCATTAGCTTACTCTTAGATTAGCTTACCATATTTGATTGTTTCTCCATTGTTTCTCTTTATGATTCAAAGAACTGGCGTGGGAAAATATGAGATGATAAGAGAGACTGTGAAGCTTTTGTCGAGCAGGTAGGCGAGTCTGAATTCGTGGTTCCTCTGGACTAGGATGTCTGTCGTATGTTGGTACTTTTGTGTTATCTAAATTGCCGTCAGCGGTTGTGTTGTTTTAAGACCCAATAGTGAATACGCCCATATTGTTACGGTACCAAGTATGAAAAGTAGCAAAAGACAAAATATTCTTGCCAGCTTCGAAATGAAATAACCACGCAAACATGCATTCGTGTATGTGAATGCATGAACATGCACTCATACAAAGATTTAAATATTAAAAATGGCCTGTTTAATCGCAATCCGACTTAAAACCTGTTCTCAATCGTGACCATATTTTTTGGTCGGTATCAATTATTCCCATGTAACATTGGCGGTCTTTGGGTACGTGCGGGATTGCAGTGGGTATGAGTATGCCAAACAGCATTATAAGTTATATAAACAAGAAAGGTTTTTTGACAAAATATTAACATAGGTACTAAACTGAAAACATTTGTTTTAGTATAACTTTTACATTTTAGTTTATTATTTACTCGTTTTATTTAATTTAATTTAAAGTTAAACAGAAGCATGTCATAAGCATAGCAAAGCAAATAAATCATAAATATTAAATTGTTCGGTGTGAATACTTTTAATTAAATATAGTTTTTTTTTTCTATTATGTTATTTACTAATTAACAACTGTTCTTTAGTGTCGATTTTTATCTTGCTGTTCTCAACGGATCAAGTTTTCTTTTTCGGTGTCTGAAATTCAGTGCCTGTCGGAGGGCCTACTCCTGATAAGCAAACCTCGGTTTAAGAGAAACCCAAGAACTCCTTAA
This sequence comes from Drosophila kanapiae, assembly GCA_008042475.1. Taxonomy (NCBI): domain Eukaryota; kingdom Metazoa; phylum Arthropoda; class Insecta; order Diptera; family Drosophilidae; genus Drosophila; species Drosophila kanapiae. The sequence continues at coordinate 3,099 of VNJM01002055.1, forward strand.
GAGTTCGGCTCAAGAGAATGGATGATGAAATTGTGATCTCGATTGTGAGACTGATAAGCCAGATTGGCTCCAGATTCGATGATGAAATTATCATCCCGATTGCGAAACGGATAAGCCAGATTGGCTCCAGATTAGATGATGAAATAATCTTCTCATCTGCGGAGCTGATAAAACTGATAAAACAGAGGTGTTGTTGTTAATTTAGGAGGATCGCCACGAAATTGAATTAATAAATGAACTCTTATTGGAGTGGGTAGGCAAATTAGAATTCTATGGAAAGGCTACGTGAAAGAAACCTTCTTGAAATTGTTTACAACTTTGGTAAGAAGGGTGGGATCTTGGGTTGGATAACTTACATACATATATAATCAGCCATATACATATTGTGAAACAAACGAAAAGCAATTCACGATGGCAGAACTTCCTCACATACATACATAAACGTCTGCAAATTTTGGTGTGTCCGCCATAGGGCTGTCAGTCGAAAGTGGGAAATTTAAGAGAACTCAACAGGCAAACCAGTAAGAAAATATTTACATTATTTAATCCCGTATCGGTGGTGGTCACACTAAGCCTTGTCAAGCCCTGTATAAGACGGACCATGATACAATTAAACAATGTACAACCATAGCAATGAGTGAGTGGGTACAAGTTTAGTAGGTGCAAACGAGGGGACAAGCAAATGTGTGGATTTAGCCTTAGATTTTGCCTAGGATTTGAAGTTGCCTTTTATTAATATTCGCACCTATTTTGGGTTCCAACTTCCATTAAGAATCTTTAAAGTGAGTTTCACACATCTTAGAGTACTCGCCTTTATAAACTTTACCATCCAACCACTATCCATATGTTTCCGGCACATATTGCAAAATGTAATAAAAAATCCGATCGCAGCCGTGCTCTCGAGTCAATAACGAAGACACACTGGCAGGAATCGGGTGTGGAAAATTTACGTTTTGGATAGCACACATCAAGGAGTCACGTGCTGAGTTTTTTTTTATTTAGTCCGCAGTATACATTGTACCAAAGGATATGATTAAACATATATCTCATATGAAAAAAATCTGTTGTATGACTGTTTACAGCGGTAGCACCCGCAGGTTGTGTGTGGAATCCCAAAACTCAGTTCTACTTTGAATCTGGTCGGCCAAGGCCTGCTTTCCATTTGGCTTACATGATAACGCAGGTTCGTTCGATTTAGTCGGCAGTATTCATTGTAGCAAGGAATCTGATTAAACAGATACCGGTAGAACCCGCAGGCTGACAGTGGAACGCGCAATGCTCGATTGCTTGCCATTTAGCCTAATTGATAAAGGTGGACATCCACAATAGAACCCTATAAAAATCAGCATGGACTTACTGGTAGGCTCTGGAGCCTCTTATCTCTCAGGAATTTGTACTGCAAAACGGGCATCATCCATCTCTGATCTGCGAATATAACTCACACATTACTCCATATTACCAGCCAAACTGTATTTGCCGAATTAGACACTCTGTTAAGCCTTTGCGTAATAGAAAATAACAATAGTAGTAGCTCACCAATAACATTGGTAAAAAAGGCACAAAAAATCGAGGCATAGGCTATACCTTCATTCCTAAAAAGTAAAACAAGGACAATATAACATACAAAGGTATCGGGTCATCGATCCGAAGAACACGTTTTAGGAAATACCATGAAACGCCGTTTTGCCCAGTGGTTTTACAGTGATGCCTTTTAATATATAGTATCTAATAGTTTCAGAAGAAGAATTACTATATTGATATAAAGTCCTCAGCGTTTCTGTCGATACCGGATACCCAAACATATGAGAAGTACGTGTATAAGAAAATAAAAGTCCGCACAGGCGGTGTTGTAATTGATTAGCAAGCTAGTAAACTCTGGGTGACCGCAGATCTAAGGCAATATCTAAATACCCAAGCGCAGCACTTCCAACGATAGGGCATGGGGGAAAAACAATAATAATATAAAATAATGACAAGACTTTCGAAATACGACTACTGGCTCTTGATAATGGTCAGCATCAAAGAAGTATCAGAACGAATGTAAAGTCTGCATGGCCGAATGGCATACATGAATTGATAAATGTAGAACAATTTAATATGATGTTCGAAACACGAATGGCAACACCGCAGCATGTACCCCACACTGAGCTGCACTGGAAGAGTACAAGAGGTCGACTTGTTGAGTTTGCTATAAATCTAATCGTTTATCGATAATAATATAAGCACCGCTGAGGGGTATAAACCCAAATTGAAATTGAAAAAAGGCAATGCTCTTTATGAACAAATGGTGTTTGAAAGAGCGTAAGGGTATATCATGCCCATGATATTCTTCATTCGAATATTTTCTTTTAAACTGGCCGGACGGATTTAATTTAAATCATTACTTCATTTATTAAAGATCCTATACACTTGACTAGTGCAGGAAGTTGTTCTGCTTTTTCTCCGTTACCCACTTTTTGCTAAGAAACTTGATTTAATAGGTTCACCGGTTAATCTTCTTATATGGATCTCAAGTTATATGATTAGCAAGACGCAGAAAGCCCTATTTTAAAACAAGTTAACTAATGCTTTTCGAGTTAACTCTGCGGCCCCACAAAGGAACCTTTTGTGACCCTTTTTGCTTACATTATTTATTAAGGAACTGTCAAAAGTTCTGGCCAACTCTAAAGGACGAACTAATAAAGTGTGCGAGGTCTTTATAATTTAAGGGTAATCAAATTCCTTCGACTAATGTTAGAGCTATACAAGAACACTCCTGGCTTTATTCACCATACCCGAAATATGATCCATTAAATAAATTTTTAGGATCCATGCCGTCTCCTAAATTCCAAACATAATAATTAGTTTCAAAGAGCGTAGTTTGTTGGTTTTTGCATTTGAACGAGCAAATTTACTTTTAGCTTCGATTTTTCAACATTACGCCACAATGTAGTTAATTTTAAGAGAGCGTTGATCACATCAGCGTATTTTGAACTTGGAATGACTGGCCAAATATTTTGTCGTTGTGCTTAATGTTTTCAATATCTTTTCATCCCAGATTATAATTTTACACCGATTCAGCACGGTGGCCATGGGCCATTGTTTCTTAATGTTGCATACAGCATCCTGGTTATTCTGAAAATTTCCATCCAATAAAGTTACTGCAATGCCTGATGATGCAACGGCCATGCGATGACATTATTTGATCGCATTTCAGCAAGAATTAGCGAATTAACGAATGTTTTGGCAGTTCCACACGGTGCATCCAAAAAGAGGAACGCAGCTTGTCCAGATGAAACTGCGAGCATAATGCGATCATAAATGCTTCTTTGTTCCTCATTCATTAGTGGGACATTGCGGGCAACCATCGCTGACATTTCTACAGTACTGTATAGCAGTTTGATGATTAATTTCAGTATTCATTGAATCAGATGCAGTTCAATTTGGCGAATTCATACCGAATTTTCTAAGTGGTAAGTTGGCAATGACGAGCTCAGGATATTGGTTGTTACCGTTTTTAACGGAATTTACCTGGGACAGTAACAAAACCATATTACTAACAACCATGAACCATGAACAAATACGTGAGGAGTGCTAGGAACGGAAGCTACTCTCAGTGGATGGCAACCATGAAAGTGTTAAAAGATTAAAATAACCTAATAGAACGATGTGGTCATTATCAGCAAGCAATAAATAAATCTCCTGGATAAATGCTATTGCCGGTTTAAAACTGAATATGTTTTGAAAGTATAGAAAATGTTTGGCGTTTGTGGTTTACTGTGTCAAAATTAGCTTGGAATGTTTTTTTTGCTGTCATCTAATGGAAAAACTGGCTTGACGACAGAAGGTCTCCGGACAGTGATCCCACCTATTCCCTGTAGCAGAATACATTTTCGTATCTAAAAAAGAATAGTTATCGGTTAAATCCATAAGGTTATCTGTATACACTGCACCCAATATGCGCAATGCATCCTTTATTCTAGCTTATAAGCACAGTAGTTAGTAAGTTTTTATGATTATGATTATTATGATGAAAGTTGACTTTTTGACGGTGACATTTAGTTTTACGATCAAGATATAAAAATTAATTGGTCTTTCTTTTCCACATTGTGGGAAGACGATCGATCTGGACATTTTGCCTTGAAGCTATCCATAAAGCTCTTCATGGTTGACATGCCTGTATGTCCAGAGTCTAAAAACTCAGCAACGGCGTAGTAATTGCATAAAGCAAATCAATAAACAATAAAGACTCAACATTTCAACTAATTCCATTCCAATTTTCCTGTTACTCATACGGTCTAACAAATAGTTTTGAACCGCAAATAATATGAAACAACATTGATTGCTCGTTATTTTCATCAATAGATCTAAAAAGATTAATAGGAATTGCAATTGTTTATTGTTTTGACTTACCTTTAACATACTTGCACAGTTAAGAGAGCTTCGATCATTGTCCTTATTATATGTCGAAAATGGGCTATTATTTGATCCATACCAAGGGTCGTTTAGAGAATCCCCGGCGTTGCCTTCATATCCGTCTATTTCAAGCTTATAGTAGTCCGCTTCTGAATGTATTTTAAAATGGGAATACTGAGCATACCTAAAAAAAGAGAATTAAGGTTATCATTCGGCTTTCTCTTCCAACTTCTTTACTTAAAAGTTCATATTGTGTTTTTTTTTTCAATTGTCGTGTACTTTGCATGCATCTACCTCTTTGTATTAATAATTTACTTTAATTTCAGATCTAGTTTACTGTAATATTTATTTACCTTTTCATTCTTTTTTTGAGATTATTAAATTTTCGCGTTTGTGGGAAAGAACTGTTTTTGTTGAAAATGCAATTGTCACAATAATACTATGTTGTGTGTGTGGAAAAGGAATAAAACCAAGACAATTTTGGAAGAGCAAACGCTTTTTCACCTTGTTCTGTCTTTTGTTTTCAATAAGTCCCAGAAGTCCATAAGTCTATAAGCCCATAAGTCTATCATAGTTCAAAAGCTAGATCGTAATTTCGGATTTTAGATTTGGCAAAACTTCCACTATCTTTGATTGGTAGATAAACTCAACACTCTTTAATAGGAAATTTACCATAACTGCGTTCCTAAACATTGAAGTCGCTTTTAAAAATATAGTCCCAGACTGAATCACCCTAGCGTGCTGGTGTCGGGACTTAGACACGCCAAAGGTAGACCGAAATTAATGTAGTATTACGGAGAGAGCTCGTGAGCTAATGCAGTGATTTCGTAGGGCTCGTTCATGGAGCCCACATTAAACGTTGCCTTTATACCGCGCAGGCCCACCGCTCTCATCGACCTCTCATCGTGTCCATTACCTCCGCTATTCTTGTTGTGCCTCATGATGAGGTTTTAACGGGCCGCCGTTGTACAAAGCCACGCGTGGTGTAAGACTTCCAGATTGCAACGTCCTAGTTTGCACTCGGCATTATGGACCCGTTGTATGTGTTGAGTTTTCACTATTCGTCCTCACTTGTCACGAACAAATTTTTTGAGGTGTAAAAGCTATAAGGGCTTTGTGGAATTTGCGTAAAATGTTGAATAAAAAATAAAAAGGAGTGCGAAATACTTGAAATGTTGACAGTGGTATACGGTGAAAAATATCTGATAAAATGTGTTTACAAGTGGTAAAAACCGTCCCAAGAAGGTCGCGAAGATGCCAATGACAAGGCACGGTCTGGACTCCCAAGCACGTCAACAACGGATGAAATCGCTCAAGCAGTGAAGGAGATTAATTTGGAAATTCGACGATCCACTATAAGAGAAGTGGCTGAGGATGTCGGTATATCACTTGGCTCGTGCCATTTTTTCTATCGTTTTTGGTATAGGACGTGTGTTAGCGAAAGTTCTTTCGAAATTGCTAACCTTCGCTTGACCATCGCTCAGTAACGCAGAGTTACTGAAAAGGGCCATGAAAGGTTACGCCATAAATGGTTAATGGTTTTAGCATAGTCTAATTTATTTTTTTGTATATGGAGTAGTATCAGGAGCATATTGAATTGGTGCAGAAGCTATTTCTTTTTTTTTTTTGCTTTAAGGAGCTTAAATTGGGAACAGCAGGATATGGCTCTTAGTGTCATATTCCTTTACAAAATAATAAATGGCCTAGTCGACTCTGCTTCACCGCTTGTCAATATAAAGTTCGTAGTTCCTCTTTGAAGTACTAGACCCTAGAAGGGCGCGAAGTGGCTCTTTCAGCTCACTTTGCTCCTTAGGTAGTATTCGCACAAGGCGACCGTCGCGCGTGCCCAGTCATCCATGAAGAAATGCAAGAGCAAAATCTATTGAAAATATGCGTCAAAGAGGAGACAAAAAAGATCGCGGGGCTCGCGATCTCGAGTTTGGAACAACAAATACAGTGTCTTGGGCCACGCACAAAAAAATAAATGGCGCAGTTAGCCGCGTACTCTGCACTGAGAGAAAAATTGTGATTTGTTTTTTAGTCCTAGTTTGCACTTTTTTAAAGACCATGAAAAATAAGGAAAAGTGACTGAAGAAATTAAAAGTTCCTAATTTAAAAGGCGAAATTTTTTATTTTTGGCAGTGTAGTCCTTTCGGACAGACAATCGACCTTTTTCACGACTGCGGCGGGGTATCGGTGGTGGGTGTGTCCCTTTTTTGTCTGGCTGCAGTCCCGATACGCGTTTGCTCCCTCCCTTAAATTTGTAGCCCTTGCTTGTACTAGGCAGTTACAACCTCTCTTCTAGAAAAATGCAGATCAAATTTTTACTCCTATAATATTACTCCCCGTAATATTTGCTCGTAATATGTGCTCGCTTTAACAGTTTTAATGTTAACAGCAAACTATTTATCAACCAATAACCAATAAACGCTGAAATATTAAGATTGTTCCATTTATATGTATATTTATTGAATATGTCGGAACGAAATCGAACCACTATATCATATATGTAGCTGTCATAGGAACGATAGAGTCCAATTGGTATATTTCCGCTATTTAAAAGATATTCAAATTTCATGCAAACCGGATCGTATATTCATATATATACATTGATTGTTTTTCCGGTCCGGACGAAGTCGTTCGTTGCCCTACATGTCAAGCGGATTTTGTCCTATCCCATCTGATGCATCATGCTTCAGTCGCTTGGTAAGTATTAATTATATTATTATATAATTTAATCATGATAGTGGAAACGTTGCTAAGGAGGCATATCAGGCCCCATAAAGTATATATATTCTTGATCACCCGCCGAGTCGCTTGCCTGTATGACAGCTTTTAGCAATGTTTTTTTTTTATTCCTTTTAGGAACGAACCAGGTCGGACAACTTTATCAAACAGTTGCCGCAAAAGTTAGTTTGTATAGGGTAGCGCCGCTGACGCCACAAGAAGATTTAAATCATCCCATTTTCGATGTGACGTTTGATATCGGGAGAGCTTAAAAAAATAAATAAATTAATAATAATTATGATCGGCCAGAAAAAAAAACAGACAAATCTTCTCGCATGGTGGACTTCAAATAGTTAAATTAATGTATTTCTGAATTTATAAAGATTCATCTTTATAAAAATTCTTCTTCATTTATCATGTTTTGTAAACAATTAATTTAATAAATGGCGTAGCATTTTTGGGGGCTTTAAACTTTTTTTGTGAAAGGGATTGTGCTGTCAAATTTAATTTCTTTTTAGGGATGACATTATAAACTTTGTTGTTATGTTCTTCATGCGGTCATTTTATTTTAAACGACCTTTGTCAGCGAGAATTATTGTTCTGTGTTTATATTTTAAAACATATTGTTGAGTGCATTCATAAAAACGGATAGCTTTCCTGGCGTCCAGATCACAGCTGATCACTAATGGTAACGCTATCTAATACCCACGCACAGGCCAAGCGAGCCTATTTTCCGTTTTACAAATTCTTTCATTCTCTTGAGACCGGTGCGAAGAAAATATCCAAAGAGGCTAAGTACACGTGGATCAAGTTTTCATTCCAACCTTGAAGCTTTAAAGCCGAGTTTTTCCATAAACCAATTGGCTTTGAAAATAGCTCAAAACTGCCAGGGAAAGTGCAACAGTGGTCGTGATTTAAAGTAAGAATAAAAGTGAGATGGTGAAACACATAACATTGCTTTTCCAGGAGGAGCCCAGAGTTAGCTTGCCCACGCTAGCATGGCGAAACCCTTACTTTACCGAATCAATTTCTAGAAAATGTACGAATATCGTCGATCAATAAATTTGCTATGCTCAATGATTTGATGTGCAGTTAACCACATACATAATCATATACATGTATCATCGGATTATATATCCATAATCTTAGTTTTATTTTTGGAGAGATCTTACTTATACTTTGATTTTGTTTTCATGTGCTGCTGAGGATTTTAGCTTTTCATATTTGTTCTAACTTTTTGACCTTATCAGCCAAAGTCATCGCGATCTTCACGGGCCCGTCGACGTCAAGGAACTTGGTCGTAAGTACGGCATAGCCCATACCTATTATATATGAGAAGCCACTATCAGCATATATTAAGCGCCTTTAGGATCAGGATTAGCATCCTTTATTTTCTAAAGTTTAAATATTAATGTAAATATATAACTTATGGATCTAAATAATTGTGAATATGTCTGTATAATCCTAGAATTACGTGAACATTATATTTGGAGTCAAAAATTTATTGAATTAGAACGTAGTGTCAATACGTAGTGTCATTTCTTTAGGCACTTTAAGTTATCAGCACCTCAGATGTGTTCAAGTCGGTAGAACAGTGAGATACTTATGTCGTTAAAAATACAACGTTTTCGGGTTTCCTAATTTCCTCCCTATACTCTGTCTTACAGGAACCACTTTACCTGAGCACAGCTGGATACCTCGAAGGACATATACCGTCCGTTACACATTTTTCAGCGACAGGTCCCAGTGAGCCGAATGCGACAGACCCCCAAGTCGGAGCACCTAATGAATGTTCAGTTCCGGTCAGTCGCAAAGAGCCGTATCTCAAGAAAGGTTGGCCTGCGTTTGAATTGGTCCTTGAGGTGTGCGTTTTCATGAATTCATATACAGGGTTTTTTTTTATATTCTTTATTAATCACTAACAATTGGACAACAATAAATTACACAAGCTTAGGAACTGCGACGGGGCAAGAGCCCGCATTATGCGGTACGGCCGTAAGGCATTGCTTCGCACAACGGGAAGGTCAGCCCGTCCGCTCCTTCCTCCTCCTCTCCAGGGACCTCAGCGACTTCATGATCCTGGCCGAATACTCAGCCACCGCGTCCCATGTTATTGGATCCGCTAACATCAGCGGCACCAGCGTATCCACGCCTATGGCCGCCCCTACTTTTGCCTCCAGCGTCGTCCTATCCTCCTCGAATCGACACTCGAAGAAGACGTGGTGTGCGTCCTCAGGAATCCCTGATCCGCACTCCGGGCAGCCTTCCTCCTCGTCATGGCCGAACCTCTTCAGGTAGCTGCGAAAGCAACCATGCCCGCTGAGCACCTGTGTTATTCATTCAGCCCTCTATGTTGGGGATCAGCCTGTGGCTCCAACGTCCTTTGGAGGAGGCGTCCCACCTGGTCTGCCAGCTCTCGTAGCTCCTTTTCCTGGTGCCGTTTTTACGGCCGGTCTTTCTGACGCATGGTTGCCACGCAGCTCGACCTTTTCGCGGACAAACTCATGTAGTGGGACTAGCCCGGCTGTGACTAGCACTGCATCGTCCGAGATGGTCTGGAATGCGCTCGCCACTCGCCACGGATATACAACTGCTTCTCGTCCGCCTCCGCCCACACCGGCGCAGCGTAGATCAGTTGGGAGGTGACGACGCTGGCCAGCAGCTTCCTGGCGGTCTGGTTGGGTCCTCTGACGTTCGGCAACATGCGGGAGAGTGCTCCTGCGGTCCTGCAGGCCTACTGCTGGGCATACTCGAGGTGCTCCTTGAATGACAGCCGGGTGTCAAGGAGAACGCCGAGGTATTTGAAAGCCCTCTGCGAGGCTATCACGGCTCCACTAACACGGATTTCCGCCGTTTCCACCGCTTACCGGCTGGATATCAGCACCGCCTCCGTCTTGTGCGCTGCCAGCTCGAGGCCCGCGCTTGAGAGCCACCGTTCGATGGCTCCGATGGCCTCGTTCTCATTCTCCTCCGCTACCGCCCGCTCCTTCGCCACCGCAACCACAGCGACTTCGTCGGCGAAACCTACGACGGTGGTGTCGGTGAGCATCGGGAGTCGCAGAACCCCGTCGAACATGACGTTCCAGAGCAGGGGTCTCAAAATGGAGCCCTGCGGGACTCCGGCCGAGACTTGGTATGCCCTGAAACCCGACTGCGATG
>VNJM01001796.1:0-21497 GCA_008042475.1 Drosophila kanapiae
GAACCAACGAGACCCTTTCCACAAAAAAGTCAAAAATGGCCAAAATGTACGGAAAGGGTAAGAGTAAGTAAACGCCAAACTCGCGCACTTTTCCATTGCAAAAACTAACATCTACTGACACACCCGCCTGGCATGCCAAAAATCTTCAGATAATTGCTTATGTTCCCTTATACCACTCACTCTGATGATTCCCTATATATTTCCTGTAGCGGCGATCGAGTCGGAGGAGCAACAGAAGCGGCGTTGGCAGATTGAGCTGGAGTTCGTGCAGTGCCTGTCCAACCCGAACTATCTCAACTGTAAGTCATTGCCCGTACTGGTCCTTAGAGTCCTTATTTTCGGAGCTCCATATCGGTGTCTACTAGCAGACAACATTTGGTTAGTAGGGTGTAGATTGCTTAATACAAGAATTTCGATTAATAGCCAGTCAATGTAGAGGAAATAGGACTCAGCCTAGTAACATTTTGTTTTAAAATACTTAATGAATGGAAGGAACGGTCTCGTATCTAGACAAGCACATATTCATAACCCTCTAAAAGTCTGTAAGCTGTAAAGTAAATATATTTGGTTACTCTTCCATTGAATAGATTTGATTTAATAGATTTAAGCAAAACCTAACAATGTTCTTTTTTTGTTTATGATTATCAAAAGAAATTCATAATTTTAATTATCCAAAATCAAATTGCAGTCCTCGCCCAGCGTGGATTTTTCAAGGACCAGTCGTTCATCAACTACCTGAAGTATCTGCAGTACTGGAAGGAGCCGGACTATGCCAAATACCTCATGTACCCAATGTGCCTCTACTTCCTCGACTTGCTGCAGTACGAGCATTTTCGCCGCGAAATTGTGAACTCTCAGTGCTGCAAGTTCATAGATGACCAGGCCATTCTACAGTGGCAGCACTACACTCGAAAACGAATCAAGCTGATCGAGAATGTGACGGCCGCCCAGCAGCAGCAGCAGCAACAGCAGCAGCAGCAACAACAGCAGCAGGCAAACGGCGAAGCTGCAACGGGGGGCGAAGCGGCAGCTGCCACTCCCAATGGGAATGGAGCAGCTGCCACGACCGATGGCAGCCAGCCGGCATCGACCACCGCTTCTCAGTCCGTGCAGGGTCAAGCGGGGAATCCCCAACAGCAGCAGCAACAACAAATCAATGGCTTGGCCACAGGGGCCAACACAAAACTAGAATTAAGCTAGCTTCCGGCAACTCAAAGTATACCAATAAATTAGCCTAAGAACATGGACCATGTAATTCGTTTTATTTCAGTGTTGACCATTTTTAACTTAAGAGTACTAAAACTCAAGTCGATAAAGGGTTTAATGTTCGCCAGAGCCCATGAATAACAGTTGACCATCACGTTTGCTGCCTGTCTAAACGGAGGCTCTCGTATCTCTTTGTTTTAGTGTCCGGTTGAGTTTTCTCTAATTATGTCTACATATTATTAATACATATTTGAGAATATGTCCTTCGCAACCTGACGCCTCCTTTTGCTGTTGATTGGTCTTCGTTGCAGTTATTTCCCTTTTTTAAGATGTCTCCTGATTAACCACAGCTTTCCCTGAACTTACAGACAGCCAGAATAGAGGTCCTGTGGAGCAAGAGGAGGATGCCATAGCCCGGAAAGGTAACTTCTACGGCGTATATTTGCTCTGCAGCCAGAGCCTGGATCCGCGCTACCGGGGAAAGTGTTATGTTGGCTTCACCGTGAACCCACAACGTCGAATCCGACAGCACAACCGCGGTTGCGACTTTGGCGGGGCCAAGAAAACCAGCCGAAAAGGACCCTGGCAGATGGTGATGATTGTGCACGGCTTTCCCAACAACATTGTGGCCCTACAGTTCGAGTGGGCGTGGCAGCAGCCATCACTGTCCACCCGGCTTAAGATCTTTCCGGACTTAAAGCGTAAGAGGCCCAAGGAAGCCCACTTCGACTACAACTTCAGGATCCTGAGTAGAATGTTGGGTGTAGGGCCGTGGAACCGATTAGCTCTCACGGTTCGCTGGTTGGAAACGGATTATGAGAGGGGATTCGATGTCTCGCCACCCAAGCACATGGAGATAGTGAGTGGCAAGGTGACCATTTCCGCCTCGCAGCGAAAAAGAGGCGAGGCTGCAGTGGCTCAAACTCCGGTGGCCTGGGCTCCAGAGTGTCATTTATGCATGCAGGGCATCGATCAGCCGGAGCGGTCCCGTCTGGGCTGTACTAATCCCACTTGTCGCCTCACATGCCATATGCTGTGCCTGGCCAACTATCTTCTGGGCGATGAACCCGGTCACTATATCCCAGTTGGAGGGGAGTGTCCGCTGTGCGAGACTCGTCTTAGTTGGGCGGCCCTGCTTCAGCGAAAGCGCCTGCTGTTGGGCGTGCCAGAGGAGCTGCAGGACCGGGATGAGACAGAGGCTGAGGAGGACCTAAGCGATGGACCCGATGTGGATAGCGACGTCGAGGAACTGGAGCCGGAGCGAGTATCGGAATCGAGCGATTGAGACGGAGTACTAGAGGATTTTCGATACAATTTTCACTGAATATTAAACTTTCGTATACGATCTTAAAAATAAATCTTTCTCTTACACTTTTTTTTATTAACTTTATATTATTTATTTATAGTCAGTTCCGTTCTAAAATAAACACGCATATTAAGAAATGTGGATTCCTTTGTTCCTTGATTGCTTCTGCTTTTGAAAGTCGAAAACGAGAAGATTACACTAGATTAGATTTTAATTTAAATATTTCCAGCTATGAAGAATTGAGCTAGAGCTGAATGGAATGATCAGAAATCAGTCAAACGCTACGATACGAAAAGCGATCGGCAAACTATAGTCGCCCCGTAAAAATTTTTTAGATATTTCATTTAAACAGGGTGACCCGTGTAAACTCATAATTTTCCAATTTGTCAAATTTTAATGAGTAATATTCCATTTTTTTTGTAATATTTCATTATTAAAAATATCAAAACATATATTTTAACATAAAATTGATTTTATGATAAAAAACTTTAAGTGTGACACAACCTCGAAACAATGGTAAATTAAAAACAAAGTCTAATAGTTCAGTTTCGAACCATAAATACTTTTTTTTTTCAAATAAATGTATTTGGTGCAAAACTGTAAAACTTGACCTTCTTTACATTTTTCGTTGTTATACTTCTTACGGAAAAGATTTCTTTACCAAACATTATCAAATCTTGTTACAGTTTTGCTCGTCAGTGTTGTATATATGATGTATGCACATAAATACATACAGTTATGATATAGTTATCCGATTTTAAAAAAAGTTTTTAATCTTTCCGTGTTTGTTTTATATTATTGTTTTATAAATAACATTATCAAATATTTTGATTATATTATATACATTTCTTATCAATTGGTTTTTCTTTCATACCTATGGCATTATAGTATTAGTTTGCTAAGAAACGGATAGACCGACGTGGCTTGATCGACTCAGCTGTTGATGATAATCAAGTATATATATATACCTAAGAGATTCCAGAAATCACTCATTCTCCTCGTTTTGACTAAAAGTTCTAACTTGAAAGAGTATAAAAATGATGTAATCAACTCTTCCACCTGAACGGACAGGACACCTCAACGTACAGTAACTTGATACAAAAAAATATAAATATTGAATGCTATTCCGCATCTAGTTTTCATCGTATTTAATGCGAATACCCCTAATATTGTGAACACAAATATAGTATTTTTCTCCATCCCAATGGACGCGTTAGGAAATCCACATTCTACCTAATCGCCTGTACATTTGCGTCAATACATCTGCAGTCTGCTTGGAAAAAATCATTTTATTTGGAAACACACACTAAATCGAATCAAATCTACCGCAAGCGTAATTTTCCGAAGACAAATCAACAATTAATATTGCTTTTGGGTTGCGAAGAGAAAACCCAGAACGGAAAAGGAGAGAAGAAAACTTCAAGCCGCCAACTGCAGGCCAGGGAAAAAGAGAAGCTGCGGCGCAAAAGGCGTCGGAAAAGTGAGTATGAAGCGAAAACTTATTTTCTTTATGTAAGTGGAAGTGCATAAAAATAAATATGACCCCGATTCCGTTGGATGATTCGGCCTCTCGCGTCAAAAATTTCATTTTGTTGGAGACTATAATTAGAATACAGTGGAAGGCAACCCTAGGAGGCAACCCTATAATAGAAATACAGCCTACAGTCGAGGTCATAATAATATTGCCGAAAAACGAAGATAATTTCAACTAATAAGTATTTTTGCGAGCTTGGAATGTATAGATAATATCATTTTAGACACATTTTGTTTACAATATAAAATAGAAGTAAATATAGAATCAATAAATCTTCATACGTTCACCACCACTGTATAAGGGGGTTGCTACTGTTGGATTTTCCACATGTCTACCCTCGACATCAAGCAGCTGCAGATTTATTGATGGATTTTGGAAGGAAACCCTTGCGTGAGCTTAGCGTTTATGGCTGTCAGCTGGCTGGCATACCTGTCCTTGGGCTACCTGGAAATATCACATCCTAGTTACCTTTTTGTTACCTGCTCGAATATAAAACTAAACGCATTTCCCTCTGACTTTTCAGTTGCAAACAAAGTTTCAACCCAGCAAGTCACCACACCGGACAGTTCAACTGTCGAAAAGGAAAACCAAGGAAACACCGCACCGATTTAAATAATCACGTTAAAGATCCCAAAGTACAATCATATTAAATATGGTGCACACTGGCATTTCGCTGAACGAGCGCTTCACCCAGATGCAGACGCAGAAGCCGCAGCCGCAGGGACGCGGACGCAGCCGTTCCAGAAGCCGGAGTCGCCGCATCGTGGACAGCAACGCCGGGAATCCGGGCATTTCGGCGGCAAACTCACGCTTGCTACAGGAGTTCAAGCGACGGCACACCGTCCAGACGGCCCTTAAGCTGAAGCGCGTACGTGTCTCCCAAACAAAACAAAAAATATCCGTACAATACAAACAAACACGAGCGGCAACCCGGGCAGATTCCTCTAGTTGACAGCAGTTGCTTGGATTGAACCCGGAGGAGATGGAGTCGGACATTGCTGTTGAGAAAAATTGCGCCTTCTGCGCAACCCTCGAACTTTCTCCAGTCGCTCAGACTCCCTATCTCTCTCTCCTTTGAACTTGAACTCCAACACTGTGCAGCAGCGTATTGAAACCAAAAAAATCCATCCACAACCTTATGCCTCCTTACAGAGAAGCTTACGGAACACGACCGTGATTGGACGCGGAGCACGCGTTGGTGGCGTCAAGTCGATGCGCCTGGCGCCCAATGGGAAGCCCATGCGGTCCAACAACTTGACCCGGGTAGCAACGTAAGCATCTCCGTCTATAATCGCGCTAAAGCAATCCAAATCCACTGCAACATCTCTAATTCTTCGTTAATCGCTCAGGATGCGTGCAGATCTCGTGGCCAATGGCAATATTGGTCGCAATCGTCGCAGCGGCAGCGCCCCACGCCGCATGCCCGCTTCTGGCGGAGGAAGCGGAGGCGGCGGTGTCGGTGGACTCCGTCAGCGGCTGGGACAACGTCGGCCTTCTGTAGGCGGCGCTGCCGAGCGCGTCGAGCGCCGCCAGCGACAGCAGCAGCAGCAGCCGCCCTCACGCGGACGCTCTCGTTCGAGGTCCCGTTCCAGGCTGCCACAGGCGCCGCGAGTGGATAGGGCTCGTTCCCAGAGCCGTGGACGCAGCAGCGTTGGGCGTTCCCAGAGCCGCAACCGCGGTGGCAACCGCGGTGCGAATCGCGACCGCTCAGCTCAAGGGCGTCTACCGGTCAAGCAGCGTCTCTCGGTCAAGCATCGTTTGGGCGTGCGTCCCGGCCAGGGTAATCAAGGCAATCCGTCAAATAAAACTAAGAGCCCAAGACAGCGCAGGGCATCGAGCCAGCTTCGAGGCGTGGCCGGTGGACGTGTGGAGAAGCGTCGCAACGGCCAGAATACCCAGAAAAAGGGTATATCCGCCGCACTCGCTGGACGTCGGGCACCACAACGCGGAAGGTGAGCACCAAAAGAATAATAACAAAAAATAAAATGAATAATTCGTCTTAGCTTGTTGTAAAGATAAATGGTAATTTCCATATTCTCCCAATGTATGATTTGTTGTAATTAATAAGCCCTTATTCTTATTGATTATTCAGCCTCTATCAAAAGTTTTATGATGAAAGAGAGATAAAGTAGTGATTAATATAAATTCAATATTTATTCTTGGAAAAAAATTCTTTTTTTCTGTTAATATATCCAGAAAGTAATAATTTCTATAAAAATTAAGTGAATAACTCCAAATCCCTGATGGGCATTTAGCTCTTTAAGCCGCTCCGAGAGAATGGCGTATTCCTAGTCCGTTTTCGGGACTTGTCCGATATCTTCGAATGTGATAGGTTACAAAAATTGTAAACTGCATTTCCTGATTGCCTTTTTTCTATTTTTTTAGATCTGCTACCAGGAACGCTGCTGCTGCTGCTGGGGGTGGTGGGCCTACTGGCTCCGCTCCCGCCTCCGCTCGTCGCTCGCGTTCACGCAATCGCGCTGCAGCTGTAGCTGCTGCCGCTGTCGCTGCCGCTGCTACCGCACCGGGTCGTCGGGCCAATCCTCGCCAGCGACGTGGACGCAGTGCGGCCGCTGCCAAGGGCAACAACAACAACATTAATAGTAGCAAGAACAAGAACATAAATGGTAACACCAACAAAAATGGCAAGGGAAAGGCGGCCAATAAAGGCAATCAGGGCCCGGGACCGCAGCAACAGGCTCGCCGGGGACGCAGTCGTAGTCGCAAGCCGTCTGCAGGTAAAAGCGTGAAAAGTGGCCAGGAGAGCAACCGGACCGGATCTCTGGGCATCGGCACATAAAAATTACATATCTTCTGCATTTGGCATCAAATTCCGATCGAGAATTTTATTCTAATAATGTTTTTTCCTCCCCCCATTCCCTAGGCAAGGCCCAGCGACCAGAGGTGAAACGCGAAGACTTGGACAAAGAGCTGGATGTGTACATGTCCACCACTAAGTCAGAAATGGACTACCTTCTAAAGTAAACTGGAATCGGTGGAAAGTCCAGTGGAGTTTCGAGAGAGGAGGAAGAAGAATGCAACCACCGGATATTAGGCAGATATTTTTTAGCATTAGCATTAAGTTATCGCCTAGTTAATAGTTATTGTCTTAAATTTATCCATTCAACTAACATTAAGGGCCCACGAAGCGCGCTTCAACTTGTCGGTGTTTTTGCAAACAAGCTTCAAGTTTCTGTGTACATACATATATGGCAAGCTCTCACACTATAAGTAAATCTTGCTTTATCAATGATATTGTTAATCGCCTTTCCCGAAATACATTAATCATTGCCCAAAGTAGAAAAGCAAAAGCAACCGAGTTTTTAAAGGCTATTGGTGGTATTGGCGGTTTGAGTTTGGTTTACTGCATTCGTCAGTTTCATACAAGGAGCAAACTAAGACATATTTACGCAACACTGCCTAGGACACGCCCACCGAGAAGGATCCTTAGGCGCTACCCACGGGACCTGATCCTCAGAGCACTAAACAGACGAAGATAGCCTTAATTTTGTCTATTTTGATTGTTTTTGATTTTATTATTGTATTGTTATTTGTATTGTATTATTTTATGATTGTTATAATTAAAAACGCTACACATATAAAAGTTAGCAGGCGCGCCCAACTGGGCTGAATCTGTAGAGACCAAAGGTGATAATGGGGACTTAAGATGTCCCCGACGATTTTGATTTTCAGCTAGTCATCGGACTCAATTGGCATATTATGCAAGGTACATATATATAAAAACTTCGGCTTCGCCTGATTTAACTTTCCTTGTTCTATAATCGGTTATAATTAGGGTATTATAGCTTTGAGCCAACCGATAATGTAAGTAACAGGCAGAAGGAAGCATCTCCGACCCTATAAGGTATATATACATATGTACATATTTATTCTTGATCATCTCCACCAGATGAGTCTATGGAATGCAGCTAGGATTTGCCATTAGCATTTGGTTAACGGCGGCGTTAACCTTTCGCCCTGCAGCTGACTGAAGCTACAACCAGTGCAGCCCACTTGCTATCTCTAGCGGTTAGCAACAGAAGCGCGTTGCGAATTCGTCGGTCTCCGCTCTCCGCTCTGCTTGCACACTCTGGTGCCATTTCGCTCTGTCTATTTATGCACTCCGTCCAGTGCATTCGAGTGTATTGTTCTGAATCAACTTTGTTGACTTGTTTTTTGTGTTATTGGAATTTTTGGCAATTTCTTTTGCACATTTAAAATTGAAAGTAAATTAAAAATCTTATTGACATAAGTCAATGTATAATACATACCTATTACGCATTAAGTAGACAATTCAGTTAATACAAAACAAGACAAAAATACTATCAAGAAAAATGTTCCGACTGTGACTTCGTTTTTGTTATTTTAAGTTGATGAAAGAACAATCGCCTTGCTAAATTACCAATTATTTGTATTATTAACTTCAAGAGTATACAAACATCGGCAGGTGGAAGTTAGCTTTCATGCATGTTGTATACATACACATAAATATATACATATATACATATATACTGATCTACTGGACAGCTGACGCTAGTGCTCGAAAGTGCGAATCGCGCTTTGAAGCTTCCGCTATAGAACGTCCAGAGGGCGCTTTCTAATCCCGGATCGAAGGGCGGCTGTATTTGGCAAGGAGCCCCGAAAGCTGAGCAAATCACTCCGGAGGCGATCGAGGTGGTGAAGATCACGGAGCAGACTAACCGCCAACCCCACCGCTATGCGGCACACCTTGGAAGGGGGCTCTGTCGGTCGAGGCGGGGCGGGGAGAAATCCCCCGCCACCGGTGGACGCCCCGGAAAGTGCTTTCCACACTTCATCCCCCCTGCGCAGCAAGGGCAGCCCGCGGCAAGGGCACAGACTCTGGAGGCCCCCAACCAGAAAGGCATCGGCGGACCACTTGACCGTCGCCCCAGAACAAGCGGAAAGTGACGAATACATCGAGCT
This sequence comes from Drosophila kanapiae, assembly GCA_008042475.1. Lineage (NCBI taxonomy): Eukaryota > Metazoa > Arthropoda > Insecta > Diptera > Drosophilidae > Drosophila > Drosophila kanapiae. Next base: position 8,991 of record VNJM01001796.1, read on the forward strand.
AAGCGCCTTTCAAAAGGCTCTAAACTGATAAGGACCCCACCAGGTGTTAGCGCTGCCGCGCACTCCCACGCATTGGTGGAGACCGGCGTTGCCACCGCCACCTCCAAAAAAAGCAGGGACTCACCCAGTTCGAAAGGAGGAGCCCGCCTACACAAAAAGGCCAAGGCGCTACATCTCCAGATCGAGAAGATGGATGAGATCCTGGACGACCTGCTGTGAAAGGTTGATAAGCAGAAGGTTCGAAGCATCAATCAGACGATGAAGAACGGCTTCGCGAGGCTGAAGGATCTCCAGGTGGCGTTGCAGCAGCAGGCCTCGGCACAGAGCGCCTGCTGTCTCCGAGCCTGTCCGAAGGGCGGACGGGATGCAAGCGCTGACGATGCGAAGAAAGGAAGTTGCAGCTCAAACAGAGTCGTGGCGCAGACTTAACCGCGAATTGGGGCGCATGAAGGAGAGACGCACCAACAGGAAGCCGGCAACCACAGCCAACCTGGAAAGCTGATGGGAGCGATGCTAGCGATGGTGGCGAGGAGGGGCGACAAGCGGCTGTCAGACCTGGGAGGCTGCTTCTCTAAGGTGCGCCTTACGACTAACGGCCATGAAAGGCCGTGAAAGACAGCATCGAAAGGTAAGTGACTTCGGGATCCGCTGTCATTCAAGGAGCACCTCGAGTACGCCCAGAAGAAGGCCAGCAGGACCGCAGAAGCGCTTTCCCGCATGCTGGCGAGCGTGAGAGGACCCAAGCAGACCACTAGGAAGCTGCTGGCTAGCGTCGTCACCTCCCAACTGCTTTCCGCGGCGCCGGTGAAGAAGGCTGAGACGAAGTCTTATATACGGGAAGTCGGGTCCACGTACAGGTTGTGCGCGATCCAAGTGGCGAGCGCATGCCGGACCATCTCAGATGTCGCAGTGCTAGTCATAACCGGGCTAATTCCACTGCAGAAGTTGGTCCGCGAAAAGGCAGAGCTGCGTGGGCAAGAAGGCGTCGGCAAGATCGGGCGCAAGAACGCCGCCTGAAGAAGGAGGTATGCGAGCTGGCAGACCAGGTGGGATGCCTCGTCCGAAGGACGATAGACCCACAGGCTGATCCCCGACATAGAGGACTGGATAAGGAAGCACGGCCAGGTGGCTTTCCACCTGACACAGGTGCTCAGCGGGCGCGGTTGTTTTCGCAGCTACCTTAAGAGGTTCGGCCACGACGAGGAGGAAGGCTGCCCCGAGTGCAGATCCGGGATCCCGGAGGACAGGGCGACGCTGGATGCGAAAGCAGGGTCAGCCATAAGGGTGGATACGCTGGTGCCGCTGATGTTAACGGAACCTAAGATATGGGACGCGGTGGATGAGTTCTCGGCCAAGCTTATGAAGTCGCTTATGTCCCGTCGCAGTTACAACTTTTATTGTTGTATTTTTCTAGTCTTTAAAAAAAACATACATATTTGTGTCAAATGTAAGGGCATATTGAGTTTGTTATTAACTAAGTAACAAAGATAAGTATACTTCGTATTTAACAACCAAGGTAAACCGCGAGTTGGAATATTTCGTCAATAGATCGGTAGATAGATAATAAATAATCTTGTTTATTTTTTTTATTTATTTATTTATAACGAAATTACCAGCAATTATAAAGTGCGGTCAATTTTGCTTTGTGTTAAGCAATAGCTACAAAGGCCTTCTGCTTAAAATCTATTGTATAATATGTATTGTAACAGTGATGGATAGTACATAATATGAGATTTGTGACAATAATGGTTATTTTTTAACTTAAACAGGTATTTACAAGTATGCTAGCAATTCTATATATATATCTAAGTGTATACTTGTTCTTGTTATGTACAGGAAGGTTAAACTTATATGTTATTGTAAAGATTTATGGATTTAAGGAATTGGATAGTTGTGAGGAATTTTTGTCTGTGTTCAACGTTGGTAGGGCATTCTAGGAATATGTGTGATAGGGTAAGCTTAAGGTTACATTGTTGGCATGTGGGTGGAGGTGTTTTATCAAATAGGTGGCTGTGTGTAAGTTTAGTGTGTCCTATTCGGAGTCTCATAAATTTAATGGTATCTATTGGAGAGATGGTTGGTTTTAAGAGTCCGATGTTGCTCTCTTTTTTTGCGTTAATGAGTTTATAGTGTACAGATGTGTTGTTCCATATAAGGTCCTTTCATGTGGTTACTAATGTATTTAAGAGTATCTGGGACGTTATAGTTTATTTCTGATATTAATGGCAGTGTGGTAGCTTGCTTAGCAGCTTGGTCTGCAAGTTCATTGCCCATAATGCCAGAGTGTCCTGGGACCCATATCAGAGTGAATATATATTTGTATTAATAGATAATTTTTCTAATTTCTAATTTATAGTATGTAGAGTTATTTCGGTTTTCTAGTGCTGTAAGGGCCGAGAGTGCTCCGCCATAGTGGATGTTCGAGTTATTTATGTGGTAGAGATTAAAGTTTATTGGGATGGGAATATTATTTGTAGAGTGAAGGTGTGTATCTTGAATGGATATTATTTTAGGGTTGTGTTTTTTATGAGTATTTGTAGGTGGTTATAATTATTGAGGTATCCATTTACATTTAATTGTAATATTTTTAGCATGTTAAGCATAGCAATATAGCAATATAGTTTAGGGCTAACTAGATCTAAAATACTTATGTTTAATATATTTTGTATAATTTTATAAGTCTAAATCTTCATCAGTACTCATTGTATACTTATCTCCGGAGACCTTACTTTTAGTTTTCTTATCAGTTTTAGTTTTTTGAGCGATTTTTCCTTTTGATTTTAATGTAGTACTTAACTTATTTGATTTAGCTGAGAATATTTTAAGTTTTAGTTCGTCGCTAATTTTAGAACGTACGGAGTGTAATGATGTTGATGCACTCGAGTGTTTTTCAGAGGAGTCTTCGTAGATGATAACTTGTCTGTCCGCAGCATTTGGTGTTGAAGGGTTTGTTTTTGGTGTAGTATTTGTGTTAATTTTTGTTTCTATAGTTGGGGTTTTATTTGTTGGAATTGATGCTTTTTGGGCGTAGGTTATTGGTGGGTGTGTATGTCGTGTGTTGTATATAAATCGGGCTGTCTTATGGTCCACCTTTTCGGTTGTTTTAATAGCAGTCACTTCTTTGTGTTTAATAAAGGCGGGCATGATTTGTGATTCTGTCATCTTCGTATTTGCAGTTGATACAGGTTTGGGTATTGGTGCATGGTTGTTTGGTTGTTTGTTGTGTGAATTTTTTCTGAGAAATTGGCGCATGTTTTAGGGATTTTACAGTAAGGGGAGGGGTGTCCGAATCTAAGGCAGTTGAAGCATCTCATTGGGGGTGGAATGTATGGTCGTATATTGGCTACTTCATATCCTATCCATAATTTGTCGGGTAGGTTAATTGTTGAAATTGTTCGTACAATTAGGCCTGTTTCTGTCGTTTTATTTGGATCGTTGTTGACTTTTTTTAAATTTTTTCGGACGTCGATAACATTTTGAGGTTTTAGTTCTTCCAAGATTTCTTTTTCGTCGATATTACGTAGATCAATGGAGTAGATAATGGAGGAGTTCAGTGTTTTGTGTTCTTCAGCTTGGACCGGAAAGTTATGGAAAGACTTCATTTTAAGTAGTTTCTGTGCTTGTATATAGTTTATTGTTTTAATAAGGATTTATTTCAGGAGGGTGCCTGATCTGGTTTTCTTACAGGTTTCAACTGTTCCATTACAGGTGAAGTCTACCACTTTTTTTTATTATAAACGGTGTTATTTTTTCAAAGGTTTCATTGTCGGTTCTACTTATAATAATATAATTTGGTTCACTTGTTATCAAGTTTATCATTGTCAACGGACGGTCGGGTGGTTGAGACATTGCGTTATTTTTGGGCTCGGGCCCTGCAACGAGTAAATGAGATCCCTAGTTCTTTGTGCTTTTTGTTTTATTTGTAGTTGTGTACGAATTAGTTGAGTTCGGGTGATCTATTTATAGATTAAGCTGATAAGCTGTCGCTTGGAGCGTAAGTTAGCCGCACGTCCTTACTCTTTGAAGCTCGGAGTGAAACTGAATACATAATCTCATACGGAGGGCGTGTTTGCACTGAATTGAAATTTTTGGAAGACGTGTCAACGTCAGAGAAGGACATAACGATATGCCAGATATGAAGTCTACTCTTTAACAAAAATAAGTCATCTTTACAGCGCGAACCGACCAATGAAAATTTAAAAAATTTAAATTTGTTAAAAAGTCATTGAAAACATCTTAAGCTAACATTATTCTAACATTATGAAGAAAAGCAACATCAAAATCTATTGAAAATAGGTGTCAAAGAAATTAAAAAAAGTTCGCGTGGTCCGCCATCTCGAGTTTGCAACAACAAGTGTCTTGGGTCACACAAAAATGTATTGCGTAGTTAGCCGCGACTTCTGCACTGATTGAAGAAATTGTGATTTGTTCTGAAGTCGTTCTTCTTATAAGGGCACGAAAAATAAAGAAAAACGCGATATTTTTAAATTTTTGGCAGTGTAGTCCCTTTGGCATTCCATATATTGATGACTGTGCCGGGTCGCGGTGGTGGGATCTGTCCCTTTTTTTTTTGTCTCGCTGCGCTGTTGCTCCCTCCCTTGGAATTGTTGCCCATGCCTGTTCTAAAATATAATACCAATTTTTAAATCTTCTTTAATGGTCTCCTTATTTCTCTTCTTTCTAAGGAGTTAATACCTTATTTAGGTCGACGAAAAAAAAAACTAGCATTTTTCACTATTTCCTAACCCTATTTTTTGCGCCTTTTTCTTTGTCTTTGCTTTCCCGTTCTCGCTACCCTTGAGACTTAACTGCATTGGTCCTGAGGCGGTGAAAGGGTGTCGGAGATTGAGCTTGGCACTGTAATTAAAATTTGTTCAATCATGAAACTTCGCCTTGCAATGTGTTCTTAGATGGGCTGCCAATTTCGCACTAACTCAATCTTAATCAGAGCTCGAAAGCCATTAAGTACGAAGAGCTAAACACGGCCAATGCGATTAGTTGTCAATGGAAATCAACCGCAACAGGACAAACAAACCACCCAGGAACTGAGGAGCCCACAAGCTGCCATCCAAATCCACCCATTCCACCCGTAAATGGAAGGCAATCCGCTAATTAACACAAAATGGTCATTTGTTTCGCTTGCTAATTGCCTTGGCCACGTTGAAGGACGCGTGTGGATATCCCGTGTTTTTCCTCTGGGATCCTCTGGCAGTCCTCGTCATTAACCCTTTGTCGCCTGTCAGCTGTTTGAAAGCAGTTAACAATGTATAAGCAATTAGCAAATGTTGCTAGGCCCGCCTAATTAGACAATTCAATTCCAAGTTGAGCACAATTTATGAGCGAACCTTTCGTACTTTTTCCCTGGGATTTGGCCAAGGGTTTCTCACCGTTGGGTTAATCAGGGTCCGGCAACACGTTGCGTCAAAACAGGCATCCATTCGAGAGTATCCTTTCTATGGTTCTTATTTACTACTCACTAAGAAATATATTTAGAATTAAAGCTCTTTAACATGTCTGCATTTTGCATATTATATATGCATATATTTTTTAATTTAATTAATTAAATGTACCATATTTATAGTAAATAATAAACAAATAAAGGCTAAAGGAATTATATTAAAAACTAGCTTTCTAATATTTAAGTGTGTCTCACGCTGGAATGTGTGAAAGTAATTAAAAACAACAACTTAAATTTAATAGTTTTGAGTTGACATTTTGTGTTTATTTAGTTTTACATTATTTTGTTAAGCATTTACGTAAATCGACGTTTTTGTTGCTCAAAAGAAGATGCCAGCACTGGCCCTGCTTTCAGCATCCTTTGTTGCCATCAAAGTGAAGCCCCCAATTTGTCAGCCTTGGCAGCCGTGAATGGCTCTCGGGGCTCGGAAAGTAAATAACTTAGCCATCAGCGGCTAACTTGAGGCTGTCGCGGAGTTGATCCTGGTGGCGTGAACACGTGAATCTGCCTAGCAACAGGGGGAGGCGGCGAAAACCAATTTGACTAATCTGCGCAGAGCACACAGAAAAGGTGGAAGAGCCCTGACGGGCAGGTGGAAGCGTCTTTAGTCCTGCGTCCTTTCCTTTTTCGTCTGCCGGATTACAGGACGGGAAAACCATTTTGCGGTAGTTAATTCGCTTGCTGTATGTCTAAGTTAAAAACTACACAGCTGAGTGGTTTCCGGACACTTCAAGAATTCGCTCAAGTGGATTTTCGAATGCTCGAAATCGATTTGTTAGAGCAATTATATTTTATAATCTAATTTAAATAATATTTAACACAGTTGTTCGTGTCTTTACCAACGTTTTCCTTATACAATTTATTCTTTATGAAAGCAAGAATTCATATTTGCAAAATTATATGTTTAGATAGGTTTTTTCTATTGAGTTAGATGTTAAACGGCTTTTTTGGCAGTGTATGCTTTGCTCTTCCGATTTACACATAAATTCCAATCAAGATTTTTTCTTTTTTTGTGTTGCATAAATTTGCCTTTCTAATGATTCGAGGTGTTCTCCAAAAAGGCTTATTCAGACTCGCTAAATTGTGAGCAACGCAAATCCTTTTATCAATTACATACATGGGTGACGAACAGGTGCTTTTCGTGGGTAAGGGGTCGTTTGCTGGCTTAATGGCACGTGCGTCGTCAGCAAACAGCAAACAATGAGTGCAAGAACAACACAAGAAGCGTACCAAAATCAACAAGGCGAAGTCAACCAGCTGTCCATCACACATACGCTCCGTATGCCACTGTTGCTGCTTGCTATGCAGCATCGGTTTTTTGGTTTGCTATTTACCCGCACACGCCAAAAATCGGTGGTTTTCAGAGAAAATTCCGAGTTCTAATGGAATTTCCTTTGGAAATCTAACGGGTTCTTAGTCGGTTTCTGCTTGGCACCTTCAACATTTTCTTGTTGCGCAAACATTGTATTTAAGCACTTCTTTTGCAACCTAGATAACAAGAAGATGGAAACATTCTGTTAATATAGCATTTCGGTCCGAGCCTGGAGCACATGGCAGCTATATGATATAGTAGTTCGATTCCGAGGTAAAGGAAATAAGACTGGGCTGTACATTTCAGACCGATAGCTGAAATACTAGTTGCGTAGAAGGACAGACAGACAAGATATGTCTAGATCGACTCGGCTGGCGTTGCTGGTCATGAATATACGTATATACTCTATCGGAGATGCCTCCTTCACTGCGCTGCAAATGTCATGACAAACTTATAATACCCAATGTTATAAATATATAAATGTTATACAAAATTATAAAAGCAATTTACAAAAAAAAAAAAAAGATTTTTTTATTAATGTCTCCCATTAAGGGAATATAGATATGAATACTCAAAACCAGTGGTGGTCACACAAATAAATTTATATTCAAGAATTGCATTTGTGTGAGTAAGACCGGTGGCGCTTATCGACGAAATACAAACGCTTACACTATCGCTGTGAGCAGAGTGCTGGCAGAGAAACTTGCAAACTCGCGAGTTGAATTTCTTTAAACTTTACTTTATTTCTCTTTACCTTTAAAAATGTTTAAAAACTTAAGTACTTTTCTAATCACAGTCAGAGTAAATTTGCCGACTGACATTTGTATTATAATCAGGCAGTTTGCGTCACTTGGCTGTTGGCTAATGAAGCGGCAAAGTGTTGAATGACAGACTGTCTGTGGCACACGCATTCACATAAAATATATGTTAACCCTCACTCGCTGAGGTTGTGTGTGCGTGGCAAAATAAATAAGTGGAATACCGTTCTTATGAAAATGTGCTTCAGTGAACAATTGAGCAATCAGCAATTTGATGTGATTTTGCTGTAAAGGCACGCAGAAGGAATAAACACTGTTCCCTTATTGGCTATCATTTGTGACGGAGTCACTGAGTTTGGCCACGGAGACATAGCGACGTTATAGTGTATGGCTCAGGAGGAGCGGCGTAAGGCGCACCAAAAGCGGTCCTAGTTTAAGAAAAATCGTACTTTTTTTATGAATATGTTCTAAATATTTAAGGTCGATAGAAACAATATTCTTAAAGTTATTGTCTCAATAATCTCCTGCTCTGCAACGGTCTATCATTGCAACACTACTTATCCGATTCATTTCAAAATTTGTACGCATTTTTGAAATATAAAATACCTTTCCCTACGATAAGTACATTTTTGTTTACATTAAGGGTGTTCTTCACGAACTGGAGTAATTTTTTTGTGAAACATAACAGTTTTCACTTTTCAGATTTGACTAATTTATTTTAGCTTTAAATTTTAAGATAATTTCCGGCCGAGCTATGGAGAACCCCGCAAACTGTTTTTTTTCATTACATTCTGGGGCATGCTCTGTTACCGCTTTATGCTTCAATATTTCTGCGTGTTAGGGTTACAAAGAGTCCGAATAAAACAACTTAATCCCTATTTAAGAAATAAATTCGCAAAAAGAGTCATATTTGGATTTTACACCCATTTTTATAATCCTAATATTTCCGTATTTCGCAACCGAAAGTATGTACATACAGTGGGGAGCAAAAGTGATTCCATGTTCAGCATATGCATGTTCAACCGCTCATAAAACGTAAACCAATGAACCAAATGAAACAAACTTTTTTTTCTCGATTACTTATTCAATTTGTAAGAAATAGACTTAAATACTACAATAATACAATGCCAATGAAGAAGCTATCAGCAGATACCGAAAAAAGTATTGTTTTCATGACTAAAAGTGGCTGTTCGACAAGCACAATTGCTGAAAAGCTGAAAATTAGTCAGTCAGTGGTGGTCAAGGTGAAAAAAAGACAAAATGTTTGTTCCGAAAGTGTGTTGAATGGTCGCCCCCGTCTTCTAACGGACTCTGACGCTCGACTTATGATGTCCAACATGAGGAAGGATAAGCATTTAACACCAAAAAATGCTTCTACGGAGTTAAATAAAACCGTAAGTCGATGGACAGCTAGAAGAGAGCTCTATCCGAGTCGGATGGCAAGCAGTATTATTGGCATAGGCCCGGTGACAAGCTTGAGAGATTATTCATGTAAAGAATAATGGAATAATGGAATAATGCGAAAAGAAGACTATTTAAACATTTTAAAGACCCATCTTCACAATTTTCTCGATAAGTGTGCCTATCCTGAAGGAGAAATCACTTCCCAACCGGAAGGGGATCCTAAGCACACTGCAAAAATTGTTAAAGAATGGTTGGCAAAACAAAATGTTAAGGTCATGGAGTGGCCAGCTCAAAGTCCGGACCTCAATCCAATTGAAAACTTATGGTCAATTGTGAAGCGACGGCTCGGGCAATATCAATCGTACCCAAGCAACCTTCACGATCTCTGGAGACGCGTGGAGATTGAATGGAACCAAATTCCGAAAAAAATTATTGAGAACTTAGTTAAGAGTATGCCGGAGCGCATAAAAAATGTAATAGACAATAAGGGTCTTTGGACCAAATATTAATTTAATATTTCCTTAGATTTTTTCATAAAAGGTGCAAAACTGAGTATTTTGTATTTGTTTTTTTTTTTCTATCTCTTACATTTCTTCTTGTATTATTGTAGTATTTAAGTCTATTTCTTACAAATTGAATAAGTAATCGAGAATAAAAAAGTTTGTTTCATTTGTTTACATCGCCACGATTCCGCCTCGTGGCATTACTTCCGAAACGGTCGCCGGTGCTGAGAACAACGGGTGAGGCAAACCAGGCGATACGGCCGGCGAAACGTGGACTTGAAGGAGAGGGAGAAAGTGTAGCGCAGCCGAGTGAATCGCAGCAGTCGATCGCCAGCAGGTGCCTACGAAGAGAGAGGTGCTTCGGTAGCCGAAGGAGAAGCAGCGCAATGTGGGCGGATTATTTTGGCGGTCAAGGGTACTGTGCTAAGGGCAAGCTCTGGAGAAAGAGAGTGAACATCAAGGTGCGAAACTGGTCGGACGTGTGCTTCCAGCGGGTATCGTTTCTCTCGGAAACGTTTCGTTTCGTTTCCGTTCCGTTTCCCCAGGCGAGCGGCACCTAGAGTGAAAACAGACAGCTGCACTGAGTGCACGAGAGCACGGAAAATGTCACATGAAACTAAATATTCAGAATTTGAGACGCTGTATTTTTTTTACAAGAAACAATAATGTCATGCAGTGCCTAATATGTGAAAGAATAATTGTGAAAAAAAATATATAATATGCAACGGCACTATAATTTGAAACACAAAAACTCATATGGCTCATTGAGTTAACGAGAAAGGTCCCAGCTAGGCTTAAATTATCACTCCCTGCAGTAAATTCGGAGATGGATCTTGTGCAAAAAATAACATTTTACGAGCATCTTATGATGTTAGCTACAAATTGGCTAAAGCTCAAAAATGTTTACTGGATGGCGAGTTCTTCAAATCAACCTGCATGGATATGCTAAAGTGCTTGGATGAAAAAGGCGTAAAAATGAGCCAAGTGGTGGAAGAAATACCTCTGTCTCGCCGAACAGTAACACGAAGGATAAAAGAAATAAGCCAACAATTAAAGGGAAATCTTAATAATAAGCTTAGCAAATGTGTCTACTACTCGTTGGCCGTGGATGAAAGCACTGATATTAAAGACGTAGCGCAAGTGCTAATATTTATAAAATTTATTGACGCCAATTTTCATGTTGAATAGGAGGTTTCAAACTTAGTACCCTTATATGGAACAGCAACAGGCGCTGACATATTCAATGCAATTGAAGTCTCGGTCAACGAAATCGGTTGATTCAACAAACTGTGCGGCATGTGCACCGACGGAGCAAGGAGTATGTGTGGAGCGATAAAAGGACTGAAAGGACAGTTTCATCTAAGAGGCATCGATGTTCCCTTTTATCACTGCCTCATTCACCAAGAAGCCCTATGCGCAAAGGAATTAAATTTGAATGATGCTATGGATTATGTAATAAAAATTATTAATAAAATTAAAGGAGGACATAATGCCTTGACACATCGTAAATTTCAGTTCCTGTTACATGAGCTCAAATCACAGTATGGAGACCTTAAAATGTTCACTGAGGTTCGTTGGCTAAGTAGAGGAAAATGCCTTGAGCGGTTTTTTTCTCTAAGAAACGAGGTATTACTTTTTCTCAAGGATCACGTTAAAAACTCGGAAGAACTAATAGCCAAATTAGAAGACACTCAATTTATTTGTCAAGTAGCATTTTTAGCCGATATATTAATGTACCTAAATATATATTGAACTTACAACTTCAAACACCGAAACAGTCAATGGTGAAAATGTTGTCAAAAATTGATGGCTTTCAAAAGAAAATGGTTATTTTAGAATCTAATTTAAAGGAAAATAAGTTGGTTCATTTCCCCCGATGCCAAGAACTTTTTAACCCTCTACCGCATACAAAGCCATATATGGCTCCTCACTTTCAATAATTTTTTTTTGTGATAAAACGGTACATACACTTAACTGTTTGTTATCAGTTATTCTCTTTGCACTATTGGCTGTTCGAATTCTGTTTGCAGATCGTTTTTGTGTTGCCTTGTCTTAAGTTTCAATTAGTTTTGTGCAGGCGTGTCAAGCATATGAACGAAAGTGAATATTGCTTAATTTCAAAATAAATTTTATCTACTGAAACGCCCGATTATCGTTGAAAAGTATTTTTATTCTAAAATATTATAAAGTTTACTGTAATAAAAAATTTAATTTAACTATAGGTTAGCATCAAGAGAACTATTTTATATAAAAAAATTACGGAAGCCATATATGGCTGTACGAGCCCCGACCACTATTAATTCGTACGGCAAGAATTTTACCCGTATGCAATGTTTAACAGACGATATTTGCAATACCTATTTAGATAACACACACGAACTTATTTTTCTCCGAAAGCTCATTTTATTCTCTTAACTTTAGAAAAATAAATTGTTGTTGTACTTCAACAAGAACAACAATAACATTAATTTTATTGAATGCTTTGCTTAACTGATACGAAAAGCTTGACCACTATTAATTCGTACGGTGCGTTAGCTTAGCTTAAAATTGAAAGAAGAGCAAAACAAAAGCAAAAAGTACAGCATAATCACCATCTAGTCATAATCTAGAAACAGTTATAGAATGCAGAATGTAAGAAATTGTTTTGGATTGCTTCACATTCAAAGTTTAGAAACGATGGCACGTAGTAAGCCGATTTGCAATGAAATAAGATGTTTAATTATTGATTATTATAAATCTGGGAGCACTATTGGTGAAATAGCCAAGCAATTAAAGCTGGCTAAATCATCCGTTCAAGGAATTATAGCAAAATTTAAGAAAAATGGCAATATTGAAAATAATGTCGCAAATAGAGGCCGAACATCAGAAATAACAGCTCGTGACAAAAGAGCCCTGGCCACAATTGTGAAGGCTAATCGTCGCCAAAATTTTAGAAATTTGGCATCTAAGTGGTCTGATAAGATCGGAAAAAGTGTTAAGCGTGAGTGGACACGCCTGCAGTTGCGAGATGTTGGATATAATTTTTATAAAGTATGTATAGCGATTATCTATGTTACATTCTCAATAGCTTAA
>VNJM01001794.1:6193-17360 GCA_008042475.1 Drosophila kanapiae
AAATATTTGAAAAGAATTGAAAAATTAGAAAAAAATTTGAAAAATATTGAAAAATTTGAAAAATTTGAAAAATTTGAAAAATTTGAAAAATTTGAAAAATTTGAAAAATTGGAAAAAATTGAAAAATTTGAAAGATTTAAAAAAATTTAAAAATTTGAAAATATTTAAAAAAAATTTGCTTAAAAAAAAAATTGAAAAAAAAAACTAAAAACTTTGAAAAAATTTTAATTAGTTTGAAAATTATGAAAAAATTTGAAAAAATTGACAAATTTGAAATAATTTGACAAATTTGAAAAATTTGAAATATTTGAAAATTATTGAAAAAATTTGAAAAAATTTTGAAATATTTGATAAATTTGATAATTTTAAAATTTGAAAAATTTCAAAAATTTTCAAAAATTAAAAAAGTTTGAAAATTTAAAAAAAAATTGAAAAATTGAAAATATTTGAAAAAAAAGCGGAAAGAAAAATTGAAAAAAATTTGAAAATTTGAAAAATAGGGGAAAAAAATTGAAAATATTTGAAAAAAAATTGAAAAAAAAACAATTAAAAACTTTGAAAAATTTGAAAAAATTAAAAACAATTTGAAACAATTGAAAAAAATTTATGAAAATTATGAAATTTTGAAAAAATTTAGAAAAATTAAAAAAATTTGAAATATTTGAAAAAAATTTGAAAAAAAAAATAAAAATTTTGAAAAATTTGACAAATTTGAAAAATTTGAAAAATTTGAAAATATATGAAAAAAATTTGGAAAATTTGAAAAAATTGAAGAATTTGAAAAAATTTCAAAAATTTGAAAATTTGAATAAATTGAAAAAAATTGAAAAATTTGAAAATACTTTACAAAAATTGAAAATTTTGTAAAATTGAAAAAATTTTAAAAAATATGAAAAAAAATTTGAAAATATTTGAAAAAATTTGAAAAAATTAAAAAAAAAAATTTGAAAAATTTGAAAAATTTTAAAATTTAAGAAATTTGAAAAATTATAAAAATTAGAAAAAATTAAAAAAAACTAAAACTATTTAAAAAAAAATAAAATAAAATAAATTGACAAATTTAAAAAAAATTTTAAAAATTTTAAAAATTTTAAAAATCTTAAAAATTTCAAAAATTTTAAAAAATTGAAAAAAAATTTGAAATATTTGAAAATATTTGCAAAAATTTGGAAAATTTAAAAAAATTTAAAACATTTCAAAAATTTTCAAAAATTAAAAAAGTTTGGAAATTTAAAAAAATTGAAAAATTGAAAATATTTGAAAAAAAGTGGAAAGAAAAATTGAAAAAAATTTGAAAAATAGGGGAAAAAAAAATTGAAAATATTTGAAAAAAAAATTGAAAAAAAAAACAATTAAAAACTTTGAAAAATTTGAAAAAATTAAAAACATTTTGAAACAATTGAAAAAAATTTTAAAAATTTAAAAAATTCAAAAAATTTGAAAAATTTAAAAATTTTTAAAAAATTTAAAAATTTCAAAAATTATGAAATTTTGAAAAAATTTAGAAAAATTAAAAAAAAATTTGAAATATTTGAAAAAAATTTGAAAAAAAAAAATAAAAATTTTGAAAAATTTGACAAATTTGAAAAATTTGCAAAATTTGAAAATATATGAAAAAAATTTGGAAAATTTGAAAAAATTGAAAAATTTGAAAAAATTTCAAAAATTTGAAAATTTGAATAAATTGAAAAAAATTGAAAAATTTGAAAATACTTTACAAAAATTGAAAATTTTGTAAAATTGGAAAAATTTTAAAAAATATGAAAAAAAGTTGAAAATATTTGAAAAAATTTGAAAAAATTTAAAAAAAAATTTGAAAAATTTGAAATAATTGAAAAATTTGAAAAATTTGAAAAATTTGAAAAATTTGAAAAATTTGAAAAATTTGAAAAAATTGGGAAAATTTGAAAAAATTGAAAAATTTGAATAAATTTTAAAAATTTTAAAAATTTGAAAATATTTAAAAAAAATTTGCAAAAAAAATTGAAAAAAAAAACTAAAAACTTTGAAAAAATTTAAATTAAAAAAATGAAAGAAACAATTAAAAAAAATTGAAATATTTGAAAAAAATTTGAAAAAAAAATTAAAAACTTTGAAAAAATTACAAATTTGAAAAATTTGAAATATTTGAAATATATGAAAATATATGAAAAATTTGAAAAAAATGAAAAAATTGAAAAAACAATTTGAAATTTTCAAAAATTTGAAATTTTGAAAAAATTGAAAAAATTTGAAAAAATTTAAAAAATTTGAAAAAATTTAAAAATATTTAAAAAAAATTGCAAAAAAAATGAAAAACTTTGAAAAAATTTAAAACGGTTTTTATAAAAAAATTTTGACAAATATTGACAAATTTGAAAAATTTAAAAAATATTTGAAAATATTTGAAAAAATTTGACAAATTTGACAAATTTAAAAAAATTTTGAAATATTTGAAAAGAATTGAAAAATTAGAAAAAAAATTGAAAAAATTTGAAAAATTAGAAAAATTGGAAAAAATTAAAAAATTTGAATATTTAAAAAAAATTTGCAAAAAAAAATTGAAAAAAAAAACTAAAAACTTTGAAAAAATTTTAATTAGTTTGAAAATTATTAAAAAATTCGAAACAATTGAATAATTTGAAAAATTTGAAAATTTGAAAATTTTAAAATTTGAAAAATTTGAAAAATTTGAAAATTTGAAAAATTTGAAAAATTTTAAAAATTTTAAAAATTTTAAAAAATTTAAAAATTTCAAAAATTATGATATTTTGAAAAAATTTAGAAAAAGTTGAAATATTTGAAAAAAAATGAAAAAAAAAATAAAAATTTTGAAAAATTTGACAAATTTGAAAAATTTGAAAAATTTGAAAAATTTGAAAATATATGAAAAAAATTTGGAAAATTTGAAAAAATCGAAAAATTTGAAAAAAATTCAAAAATTTGAAAATAAATTGAAAAAAATTGAAAAATTTGAAAATAATTCAAAAAAATTGAAAATTTTGAAAAATTAGAAAAATTTTAAAAAATGTGAGAAATTTTAAAAAATTTGAAAAAAAATTGAAAAAAATTGAAAAAATTTGAAAAAATTAAAAAAAAAATTTAAAAATTTGAAAAATTTGAAAAATTAAAAAAAATTTGAAAAATTATAAATATTAGAAAAAATTAAAAAAAAACTAAAACTATTTGAAAAAAAATAAAATAAAAAAATTGACAAATTTAAAAAAATTTTAAAAATGTTAAAAATCTTAAAAATTTCAAAAATGTTAAAAAATTGCAAAAATTTGAAATATTTGCAAAAATTTGGAAAATTTAAAAAAATTGAAAAAATTTCAAAAATTTTCAAAAATTAAAAAAGTTTGAAAATTTAAAAAAATTGAAAAATTGAAAATATTTAAAAAAAAAAGTTAAAAAAAAAATTGAAAAAAATTTGAAAATTTGAAAAAAAAGGGGAAACAAAATTTGAAAATATTTGAAAAAAAAAATTGAAAAAAACTATTAAAAACTTTGAAAAATTTGAAAAAAATTTAAAACAATTTGAAACAATTGAAAAAAATTTTAAAAATTTAAAAAATTCGAAAAATTTGAAAAATTTAAAAATTTTTAAAAAATTTAAAAATTTTTAAAAAATTTAAAAATTTCAAAAATTATGAAATTTTGAAAAAATTTAGAAAAATTAAAAAAATTTGAAATATTTGAAAAAAATTTGAAAAAAAAAATAAAAATTTTGAAAAATTTGACAAATTTGAAAAATTTGAAAAATTTGAAAAATTTGAAAAATTTGAAAAATTTGAAAAATAGGAAAAATTTTAAAAATTGGAAAAATTTTAAAAATTGGAAAAATTTTAAAAATTGGAAAAATTTTAAAAATTTTAAAAATTTTAAAAATTTTAAAAATTGGAAAAATTTTAAAAATTGGAAAAATTTTAAAAATTGGACAAATTTAAAAAATAAATTGAAAAATTTTAAAATTTGAAAAGTTTGAAAAATTTGAAAAATTTCAAAAATTTTAAAAATTATAAAAATTATAACAAATTTTAATAAATTAAAAAAAAATAAAACTATTTGAAAAAAAAAAAAATTTTTAAATTAAAAAAAATTGACAAATTTAAAAAAAATTTGAAAAATTTGAAAAATTTGAAAAATTTGAAAAATTTCAAAAATTTTAAAAATTATAAAAATTATAACAAATTTTAATAAATTAAAAAAAATAAAACTATTTAAAAAAAAAAAAAATTTTTTAAATTAAAAAAAATTGACAAATTTAAAAAAAATTTGAAAAATTTGAAATATTTGAAAAATTTGAAAAAATTGAAAAATTTGAAAAAAAAAATTGAAAAAAATTTTAAAAAATTTAAAAATATTTTAAAAAATTTGCAAAAAAAATTAAAAAAAAAATTGAAAACTTTGAAAAAATTTAAAACGGTTTTAAAATTATGAAAAAATTTTAAAATATTGACAAATTTGAAAAATTTAAAATATATTTGAAAAAATTTGAAAAATTTGAAAAATTTGACAAATTTGAAAAATTTGACAAATTTGAAAAATTTTGAAATATTTGAAAAGAATTGAAAAATTTGAAAAAAAATTAAAAAAAAAAAATTGAAAAATTTGAAAACGTTTGAAAAATATTATAATTAAATTGAAAATTTAAAGATTTCAAAAATTACAATTAAATTTCAAAAATTAAAATTTGAAAAAATTGAAACTTTTTGAAAAAAAATTGAAAAAAAAATTGAAAAAAACTTGACAATTTGAAAAAATGGAAAAAAATTTGAAAAAAGAATTAAAAACTTTGAAAAATTTGAAAAAATTTAAAACAATTTGAAACAATGTAAAAAAAAAAAAAAAATTTTAAAAATTTAATAAATTTAAAAAATTTGAAAAATTTGAAAAATTTCAAAAATTTCAAAAATTATAAAAAATTTCAAAAATTATGAAAATTTGAAAAAAAAATTGAGAAAAAATTAAAAGAATTTGAAATATTTGAAAAAAAGTAAAAAAAAAAAATTAAAAACTTTGAACAATTTCACAAATTTGAAAAATTTGAAATATATGAAATATATGAAAAAAATTGGAAAATTTGGAAAATTTGAAAAAAAAAAATTAAAAATTAAAATGAAAAATTTGAAATAAAAATTCAAAATTTTCAAAAATTTGAAAATTTGCCAAAATTAAAACAAAATGGGAAAAATTAAAAAAAATTAAATTAATTAATTAATTAATTAAATTAAATTAAACAATTATGAAAAAATTTGAAAAAATTGACAAATTTGAAAAAATTTGGAAAATTTGACAAATTTGAAAAATTTTAAAATTTAAAAAATTTGAAAAATTTGAAAAATTTCAAATATTATAAAAATTAAAAAAAAATTTTAAAAAATTAAAAAAATTAAAAATTTGAAAAATTTGAAAAATTTGAAAAATTTGAAAAATTTGAAAAATCTGACAAATTTGAAAATTTGAAAAAATTGAAAAAAAATGTTAAAATATTTAAAAAAAAATTGCAAAAAAAAATTGTAAATTTAAAAAAAATGAAAAAAATTTTGAAAATATTTGAATTGAGAATTGAGAAATTTGAAAAAAAATTAGAAAAAAATGGAAAAAATTTTATAAAAGTTGAAAAAATTCAAAAAAAATTGAAAAAATTTGAAAAATTAAAAAAAAAATTTGAATAGTTTGAAAAATTTAAAAATTTTCAAAATTTTCAAAAATTTGAAAGTTTGAAAAAATTGAAGAAAAAATTTTTTAATATTTGAAAAAAATTGAAAAAAAATAATAAAAAACTTTAAAAAATTTGAAAAATCTAAAAAATAAAAAAAAAATTAAAAACTTTGAAAAATTTGACAAATTTGAAAAATTTGAAATACTTTAAATATATGAAAAAAATTGAAAAATTTGTAATAAAAAATTCAAAATTTTTAAAAATTTAAAAATTTGAAAATAATTGAAAAAATTGAAAAAAATGAAAAAATTGAAAATATTTAAAAAAAAATTGAAAAACAAATTAAAAACTTTGAAAAAATTTAAAACAGTTTGAAAATTATGAAAAAATTTGAAAAATTTCAAAAATTTCAAAAATTTCAAAAATTTCAAAAATTTCAAAAATTTCAAAATTTCAAAAATGTCAAAAATTTTGAAAATTTCCAAAAATTTTAAAAATTTGAAAAATTTGAAAAAAAAAATTTGAATATTTGAAAAAAATTGAAAAAAAAAAATAATTAAAAACTGAATAATTTAAAAAAAAAATTGAACAAATTTGAAAAAATTTCAAAAATTTCAAAAATTTTAAAAATTATAAAAATTTCAAAAATTATGAAAATTTGAAAAAATGGAGAACAAATTAAAAAAAATTTGGAAAAAATAAAAAAAAATTAAAAACTTGGAAAAATTTGACAAATTTGAAAAATTTGAAATATTTTAAATATATGAAAAAATTTGGAAAATTTGACAAAATTGAAAAATTTGTAATAAAAAATTCAAAATTTTTAAAAACTTAAAAATTTGAAAAAAAAAATGGAAAAAATTGAAAAAATTGAAAAAATTGAAAAAAATGAAAAAATTGAAAATATTTAAAAAAAATTGAAAAAAAAATTGAAAAAAAATTAAAAACTTTGAAAAAATTTAGAACAGTTTGAAAATTATGACAAAATTTGAAAAGTTTGACAAAATTTGAAAAATTTGAAAAATTTTAAAAATTTTAAATATTTTAAAAATTTTAAAAATTTGAAAAATTTGCAAAAAAAAAATTTTTAATATTTGAAAAAAATTGAAAAAAAAATAATTAAAAACTTTGAAATATTTGAAAAATCTTAAAACAATTTGAAACAATTGAAAAAAATTTGAAAAATTACAAAAAAAAATTGAAAAATTTCAAAAATTATGAAAATTTGAAAAAATTGAGAAAAATTAAAAAAAAATGAAATATATGAAAATAATTTGAAAAAAAATTAAGAACTTCGAAAAATTTGACAAATTTGAAAAATTTTGAAATATTTGAAAATATATGAAATAAATTTTGAAAAGTTGAAAAAATTACAAAAATTTGAATTTTCAAAATTTTGAAAAATTTGAAAAACTGGAAAAAAAAATTTGTAAATAATTGAAAAAAATTGAAAAAAAAATAATTAAAAACTTTGAAAAATTTGAAAAATCTTAAAACAATAGAAAAAAATTTGAAAAATTGAAAAAAATTTAAAAATTTTAAAAATTTCAAAAATTATGAAAATTTGAAAAAATTGAGAAAAATTAAATAATTTGAAATATTTGAAACAAATTTGAAAAAAAATTAAAAACTTTGAAAAATTTGACAAATTTGAAAAATTTGAAATATTTGAAAATATATGAAAAAAAGTTTAAAAATTTGAAAAAATTGAAAATTTTGAAAAAATTCCAAAAATTTGAAAATTTGAATAAATTGAAAAAAATTGAAAATATTTTAAAAACATTTGCAAAAAAAAAAAATTGAAAATAAAAATAAAAACTTTGAAAAAATTTAAAGCAGTTTGAAAATGATGAAAAAATTTGAAAAAATTGACAAATTTGAAAAATTTGAAATAATTGACAAATTTGAAAAAATTTGAAATAATTGAAAATATTTGAAAAAATTTGGAAAATTTGAAAAATTTGAAAAAAATTTGAAAAAAAAATTGAAAAAATTTGAAAAAAATTTGAAAAAAAATTTGAAAAAAAATTTAAAAAATTTGAAAAAAATTTAAAAAATTTGAAAATTTGGAAAAATTGAAAAATTTTGAAAAATTTAAAAAAAAAAATTGAAAAATTTGAAAAATTTAAAAAATTTCAAAAATTATGAAAATTTGAGGAATATGAGAAAAACTAAAAAATTTGATTTGAAAAAAAATTAAAAACTTTAAAAAATTTGACAATTTTGAAAATTTTGAAATATTTGAAAATATATGAAATAAATTTTGAAAATTTGAAAAAATTGAAAAATTTGAAAAAAATTCAAAAAATTTGAAAATTTGAATAAATTGAAAAAAAATTGAAAATATTTTAAAAACATTTGCAAAAAAAAAAATTGAAAAAAAAACTAAAAACTTTGAAAAATTTTAAAACAGTTTGAAAATTATGAAAAAATTGAAAAAATTATAAAAAATTTCAATAAATTGAAAATTTGAATAAATTGAACAAAATTTAAAAAAATTTGCAAAAAAAAATTTAAAAAAAAAAACTAAAATCTTTGAATAAATTTAAAACAGTTTGAAAATTATGAAAAAATTTGAAAAAATTGACAAATTTGAACAAATTTGAAATATTTGAAAATATTTGAAAATATTTGAAAAAATTTGGAAAATTTGAAAAATTTTGAAATATTTTGCAAAGAATTGAATAATTTGAAAAAAATTTGAAAAAATTTGAAAAAATTTCAAAAATTTGAAAAAGTTGCAAAACTTGGAAAAATTTCAAAAATTTGAAAAATTTCAAAAATTTTAAAAATTATAAAAATTTCAAAACTTATGAAAATTTGAAAAAATGGGGAAAATTTAAAAAAAAATTTAAAATATTTGGAAAAAAAAAAAAATTAAAAACTTTGAAAAATTTGACAAATTTGAAAAATTTGAAATATTTTAAATATATGAAAAAATTTGGAAAATTTGACAAAATTGAAAAATTTGTAATAAAAAATTCAAAATTTTTAAAAATTTAAAAATTTAAAAAAAATTGAAAAAATTGAAAAAATTGAAAAAAATGAAAAAAAATTGCAAAAAAATTGAAAAAAAAATTAACAACTTTGAAAAAATTTAAAACAGTTTGAAAATTATGAAAAAATTTGAAAAAATTGACAAATTTGAAAAAATTTGAAATATTTAAAAATATTTAAAAAAATTTGGAAAATTTGACAAATTTGAAAAATTTCAAAAATTTCAAAAATTTTAAAATTTCCAAAAATTTCAAAAATTTTGAAAATTTTAAAAATTTCAAAAATTTTAAAAATTTTAAAAATTTGAAAAAAAAATTTTAATATTTGAAAAAAATTGAAAAAAAAATAATTAAAAACTTTGAAAAATTTGAAAAAAAAATTGAAAAAATTTGAAAAAATTTCAAAAATTTTAAAAATTATAAAAATTTCAAAACTTATGAAAATTTGAAAAAAATGGAGAACAAATTAAAAAAAATTTGAAATATTTGAAAAAAAAAAAAAAAAATTAAAAACTTTAAAAAATTTGACAAATTTGAAAAATTAGAAATATTTGAAATATATGAAAAAATTTAGAGAAATTTGACAAAATTGAAAAATTTGAAATAAAAAATTCAAAATTTTTAAAAATTTAAAAATTTGAAGAAATTTGAAAAAATTGAAAAAATTGAAAAAAATGAAAAAATTGAAAATATTAAAAAAAAATTAAAAACTTTGAAAAAATTTAGAACAGTTTGAAAATTATGACCAAATTTGAAAAAATTGACAAATTTAAAAAAATTTGAAATATTTAAAAATATTTGAAAAATTAAAAAAAAAAAAGTAAAAAATTTGAAAATTTGAAAAGTTTGACAAAATTTGAAAAATTTCAAAAATTTCAAAAATTTCAAAAATTTTAAAAAAAATCAAAAATTTGCAAAAAAAAATTTTTAATATTTGAAAAAAAATTGAAAAAAAAATAATTAAAAACTTTGAAAATTTTGAAAAATCTTAAAACAATTTGAAACAATTGAAAAAAATTTGAAAAATTACAAAAAATTTGAAAAATTTGAAAAATTTCAAAAATTATGAAAATTTTAAAAAATTGAGAAAAATTAAAAAAATTTGAAATATTTGAAAATAATTTGAAAAAAAATTAAGAACTTTGAAAAATTTGACAAATTTGAAAAATTTGAAATAATTGAAAATATTTGAAAAAATTTGGAAAATTTTAAAAATTTTGAAATATTTGAAGGGAATTGAAAAATTTGAAAAAAATTTGAAAAAAATTTGAAAAAAATTGAAAAATTTAAAAAATTGGAAAAATTTGAAAAATTTGAAAAATTGGAAAAACTGAAAAAATTTGAAAAATTTAAAAAAAAAATTTGAAAAATTTCAAAAATTATCAAAATTTGAAAAATATGAGAAACTAAAAAAATTTGAAATATTTAAAAAAAAAATTAAAAACTTTGAAAAATTTGACAATTTTGAAAATTTTGAAATAGTTGAAAATATATGAAATAAATTTTGAAAATTTGAAAAAATTGAAAAATTTGAAAAAATTCCAAAAATTTGAAAATTTGAATAAATTGAAAAAAGTTGAAAATATTTTAAAAAAATTTGCAAAAAAAATTGAAAAAAAACTAAAAACTTTGAAAAAACCTAACACAGTTTAATAATTATTAAAAATTTGGAAAAAATTGACAAATTTTAAAATTTTGAAATATTTGAAAAAACAATTGGATTTGAAAAATTTTGAAATAATTGAAAAGAATTGAAACATTGAAAAAAAAATTTGAAAAAAATTTAAAAATTTGAGAAATTGGAAAAATTTGAAAAATTTAAAAAAAAATTTGAAAAAATTTGAAATATTTGAAAAATTTGGAAAATTTGAAAAATTTGGAAAATTTGAAAAATTTGGAAAATTTAAAAAATTTAAAAAAATTAAAAAAAATGAAAAAATTTGAAAAATTTAAAAAATTTGAAAAATTTGAAAAATTTGAAAAATTTGAAAAATTTGAAAAATTTGAAAAATTTGAAAAATTTGAATAATTTGTAAAATTTGAAAAATTTGTAAAATTTGAAAAATTTGAAAAATTTGTAAAATTTGAAAAATTTGTAAAATTTGAAATATTTTGAAAAATTTGACAAATTTGAAAAAAAATTGAAAAAAAAATTTGTAAATATTTGAAAAAAAAAATAATAAAAAACTTTGAAAAATTTGCAAAAACTTAAAACAATTTGAAACAATTCAATAAAATTTGAAAAATTTCAAAAATTTCACAAATTATGAAAATTTGAAAAAATTGAGAAAACTTAAAAAAAATTGTAATATTGAAAATTGAAAAAAAATTGAAAAAAAATTAAAAACTTTGAATAAATTTAAAACAGTTTGAAAATTATGAAAAAATTTAAAAAATTTGAAAAGTTTCAAAGTTTCAAATTAAAAAATTTAAAAAATTTGAAAAGTTTCAAAGTTTCAAATTAAAAACTTTAAAAAATTTTAAAAATTTGAAATATTTGAAAAAATTTGGAAAATTTATAAAAATT
>VNJM01003242.1:0-220945 GCA_008042475.1 Drosophila kanapiae
TGAATTGTAGCAGCTTGAATAGCGTTTTCCCTAGTACTATCCATGATTTGAAATTTGAGGCCCTGCTTGACAATAATTGCAGCACCTCCATGAGCTCTATCTGATGGGTGGTCAGCTCTTACTGTGTCGTATCCAGTAACTCTAAAAAAAGATTTACTAGTGAAATGTGTTTCTGAAATAAGCATGACGTCAATAGCATTCGTTTTTAAAAATAATGATATTTCATTTACATGATTGGATAGCCCATTGGCATTCCATATTCCTAAGTTTAGATTTATTTGCATAGCTTATTCACCAGTAACGTTATCATGTTAAGTAGATTATTAGTAAGTTGAAATTGTTTTTCTAAAAGCTGTTCTATTCTGGTTGCTCTCTATTTTTTTGACAAATGTTGCTAGGATGGTTAGAGGAGCATTTCACACATCTGTGAGTTTTGGCACAATATGTTTTTGTGTGTCCAAATTGCTGGCAACGAAAGCACTGAACAATTTCTTTAGTTTTACGGGGAGGTTCTATGTTAACAACTGCGTTACCAATATATTTAACTTTGTAAATGTCTAGATTCTTATTGTTGGGCTCGATATCTAAGAAGAACAAATTCAAAGGCTCCTTGGTTACACGACTTTTGATATTGCTAATGTTTCTTACAGTGTGACCTTTGGACTCCACATCTTGTTTAATTAAGTCTATATCCGTTGAGAAGTGCAAGTTCTTGATAACAACTCTAAAGGCCCTCTCATGTTTAATCTGATATGTGTGAAATTTGACTAAATCTGAACTAAGAATTTTAACAAGTTTCCTGTATTCTTCAATAGACTTAACCATAACTCTCACTTGGCCATCGCGTTGAACTTTATAAAAGAAAAGCTCTTTTTTAATTTTATTTTCTAGGTAACCTAGCATTCCTTTTATATCATTCACTTCAGATAAGAATATAGGTGGTGGCTTGGCGGATTCATCTAAGGTGTCTTCAGTTATCAGGTCCAGTGCTTCATTTTCGTCTTCATTTCCGATATTCGGCGTGGTGTCGCTTAGGAGAGCGAATTGATTGGAGCTTGTGGTGGGTGCAGAGTCCAGATTCATTTTTTTCCTTAGTAGTAGCGGAGAGACTTCGTTTTGTCTCTTAGTTGCCTTTGGATTTGGTTTTACCCTCTGCCAGCCCCAAACCGTTATGTCGTCTTCGTCGTCGTTCATGTTAACAATACTTTGTTGATGCTTATCAGCAACCACAGATTTGTTTCGTTTTGTTTTGTGAACCGAATAGCTGTTAATTATTGATTTTGCGATAGTGTAACTTCCGCGTACAATTTTAGGCACGTCTTAACTCGGGGAGTTTTTGATCGCGACTGTATCTCAAGTGGCAAATAATAAAATCGGTCGAACTCACAGTGCAATGTTAAAAAATAATTGGAATCAAAAAATTTTTATATTTAAATTAAATGAATGCTAGAAAGTGAGCATTGGCCATATTATATTATATTATATTATCGACCACTGTGCATTGCCCGTGTTCCACTTTACGGGACAGTTTTCTGTTCTCAGTGCAATGGCCAAGTTCAATGGGAAGAGCTGAGAGAAACAATGTGTGAGCGAGATGGCGAGATCATTTGCCCTACACTGCCGACACTTAGGTGCCGCCACCAGACCAAGGACAATATGCAATCTCGCACGAGACTTTTAAAGTAAAATATATTATACACTATAGTAAATTGCTCTTATAATAAAAACTCATACCTAACACAATCTAAAATATGCAACAAACTGTATCTAAAATAAAGTATATTCATACAACATTCTACAATGTACAGCGCCACCTGTGGAGCACCCTCTCTGATGATATGTGCAGCGCCCTCTACCAAATAAAAGCGTATATACTAAAAAAATTATAGTGGGAACAATGCGGCTCAGAGGGTTAGACGTGTCCGAAACCTGGAACAGTGGGCTTGATTCTCTGCTAAGGCGCCGCAAAAGTAAACTTTTTATTTATTTCTTTCATTCTGTAAAATTTTAAAATATTGTCCTCTCCGAAGCCGATTGGAAAGCATGCGTCATATACTATATGGGGTCGGAGGTGCTTCCATCTGTTGCATATATGTATGTAATATACATATATACTATTCAATAGTTTAAAAATTATAGTGGGAACAATGCGGCTCAGATGGATAGCCGTGTCCGAAGCCTGGAGCAGGTGGTTTGATTTCCTGCTAAAACGCCCCAAAAGTAAACTTTATTTTTATTTTTTCCAATCTCTCAATTTTTAAATTTCAGTCCTTTCCAAAGCCGATCGGAAAATATACGTCTTTGGATGTACATATATATATTTCTTGCGGTCGGAGGTGCGTCCTTCTATTATATTTGTACGTATTTATGATTTGTAATACCATGCACATATGTGAGACCATCATAATTACTACAAGAGAGCCTCGAGCCACGGGATCTCATCTTATTGTAGTATTGGCCTTTGCGTGTACCATGTGGGGAATGAAAATTCGATCAATTCTTTCGATGAAGACATCTAGCTTTATAACGACACAACAACGTAATCAAGGTGGTGCACAGGACTTGTTGAGCAGGTGCAACAGGCGAGATGTCCTAGCAACGCAGCGCAAACAGCGCAAAGGAGCTCAAGTTCAGCTGTTGCATTGGCAACGGGCGTGCGACGGAATGTTTAATCGATAGCCACCGATGGACAAGGACCACGCCATAACAAACAGCAAATTCCAAGAGCAGACAGTTCCGCCAGCAATGTCGCGCTACAAAAGCGTTTGGTAAACGGAAAAACCAGAACTAGGACCGGGATCGGAGGACCATGGGGAATACGGAGAGCAACGTGACCAGTGGGGTGAAGAAGCAGGCGGGAGTCTCCACCCAAGCCCTCTACAAGTTCGTGAACCTCAAGGGCGGCGGCCTGCTGGTGGACATGATGAAAAGGGCTTGCCAGACCAAGCAGTTTGCTGAGATCGATCACGCTATCAAGACCAAGGTTGAGCCCTTCCTCTACAACAAGGGCGCCGGACGATACTTTCCCATCTCGAAGCTCGTCCTGCTGCGGAACAGGGATCGGCCCCGCACCCGCCAACTGCCCGAGATCAGGGCCCTGGAGAATCCCGACGACGACTTCAACATCCACGACTACTGCCCCGAGGTCTCCGAGGCCGAGTATATCTCCAATCCGAGCGCCTATCGATTTGTCTGCTGGGACCTAAATGTGAGTTAGCTGGATTAATTAATTCAAATAAAGACTAGGCAATGTAATCTATATCTATATATGTGTATACCTATATATCCATATCTAAGTATATCGATTAGCCGATAGTACTTGCATTTTAAAAGCCTGCTTGCAAATTTCAAGTCAAGGTGTTCGTTTTAGCTTCCTCTGTAATTTTCGCTTTATTAACGGAAGGCCAAATGAAAACAGGGCTAGTCGTGTGCACAATATGCAATTAAATCATCCTTCACATTATCCAATTAAATATATTAAATATCTTGTGATGCATTACATAATATTATGATAGGTTCCATAAGATCAGAAGGTCGTTTCCTACACTAAAAAGTTTAATCCTAACCAACATAGTACGCATGCAAGCAAACAATCAGACAGCACGCCAGTAGTTAATTTCCTCGCTAACTTCACCTTTATTTTCTCCACTCGCGCGTACTTACTAACACCCTAACAAGCACGTGCTTGGTGTTGCAAGCTTACAATTAGTCAATTAAGGCAGTTCTTGGACTGATTTTAATTTGTAATTTCCCTATTTAGATGCGCGGTGCTGTCGGCGAAACCATCCTCCACTTGTGCCTTCTGAACGCCTCATCGCTGCATGCTGATCTCGCTAAGCGACTGCTCAAGTTCTACCCAAAACTCATTCTGGACATCTACATGAGCGACGAGTACTACGGTGAGAGTGTCCTGCACATTGCCATCGTCAACGAAGACCCGGCCATGGTGAAGTACTTGCTGGATGCCAACGCCGATGTCCAGGAGAGGTCAGTATCCCAATCTATAGCAAGGCACTCCTCTTATCCACGACTCGTTCTAGATGCTGTGGGGCCTTCATGTCGGCAGAGGACACAAAGTTCTCCCGGACAGATTCGCCGGATCACGAATACGTGGCCCTCTGTCCCATGACCAACTACGACGGGTATGTGTATTGGGGCGAATACCCCCTAAGTTTCGCCGCCTGCCTTTCGCAGGAGGAGTGTTTCCGTCTGGTTTTGGCTCGAGGAGCCGACCCGAACTTCCAGGACACCAACGGGAACACCGTTCTCCACATGCTGGTCATCTACGAAAAGATCGAAATGTTCGACGTGGGCTACGAGGTGGGCACGAACATCCACGTGAAGAACATCCAGAACCTCACGCCCCTCACTCTGGCCGCCAAGCTGGGCAGAGTGGAGATGTTCTTCCACGTGATGAGCATCGAAAGGGAGATCTACTGGCAACTGGGCAGCATCACCTGTGCAGCCTATCCGCTGCTGATGATCGATACCATCAACGAGGAGACCGGCAATATCAACAAGGACTCTGTGCTCAACTTCGTGGTATTCGGCGATAAGCTCGAGCATCTGGAGCTGCTCGACGGCGTGGTCATTGACTTGCTCAAGACCAAGTGGGACACGTTCTGCAAGTCGCGGTTCTACAAGCAGTTCTACATGTTCGCCTTCTACTTCCTGATCTCGCTGTTCAGCTTTATCCTGCGCCCAGGGCCGGAAAACAAGGACGAGGAGGAGGATGGTGCCAACAGCACCACGGTTAAAAATGATCTGTACCGACAGAATGGCACTGACTTCCTCCACCGCCAGGCGAAAAGGGGATCTCTGAGTACCGAATACAGTTGAGTACAGAATTAGTTGAAGTTCCTTTTCATGATATTTGCAACGCAATGAAGGAGGAATATCCGACCCCATTAAGTATATTTATTTCTGATCATCATCAGCTAAGTCGATCAAGTCATGTCCGTCTGTTTGTCTTTAGGTTTCTATGCAAGTCAGTCATTTATTTTTGTAATTATCAGTCTGCTAAACAGCAAAGTCGAAATTTTGCAAGCAATTTTCATCCGCCATGAACTGTCGAAATCGGACTCATATATCATCATATAATATAATATAAAAAAATATTGACATATTATGCAAGGGAATAATAAGTTAGGATCCGCACGAAGCAGCTTTTTGTACTTGTTTCACCATATTAATTTCCTCTTTTCAGAAACCTTCTGGCTAAACTTTACCGACTACTATGATCCCTCAGAGGTAGAGGTCCTACCAGCTTGGTGGGAGAGCTATGCCCAGTGTCCCTTGATGAATCTCGAATCCGATTTGGCTAAACTTCGAATTATGGCGGAACTAATCAACTTTGTGGGAGCTATACTGTATCTTCTGGTGGCATTGCGCGAGGCTCGTTTTTTGGGCTTAAAAATGTTTATTGAGAATTTGGTAAGTTTCACTAAATACCTTAATTTATTTTACAAACTTGTATAATTAATGTCCTCCCAAGATGACGGCTCCCTCGCGCGTAATGTTCCTGTTTTCGTGCGCTCTGATGATGACCATTCCCTGGCTGAGGGTGTCCTGCCTCACCGAGATCGATGACCACGTCACCGTTGTGATTATGCTGACCACTGCTCCGTACTTCCTGTTCTTCTGTCGGTAGGTCTTGTGTTAGAGGCTTTTATTTAGAAAATTGGAATATCTTCCACTCCATTCCAGTGGCTTCAAGACCGTTGGTCCCTTCGTCGTGATGATATACCGCATGGTGATGGGAGATCTGCTACGATTCGTCTCCATCTACTTGGTGTTCGTTCTGGGCTTCTCGCAGGCCTTCTACATAATTTTCCTGACCTTCGACAACCCATCGACACCGGAGGATCAGGACGCGGAGTCCAATCCGATGCCCTCGCCCATGGAGTCGATAGTGGCCATGTTCCTGATGTCGCTCACCAACTTCGGCGACTACTACGGCGCGATGGTGTCCACGCAGCACGAGTACGAGGCGAAGATCCTGTTCTTTCTCTTCATGGTGATCGTGAGCGTTTTGCTGGTGAACATGCTGATCGCCATGATGGGAAACACCTACCAGAAGATCGCCGAGATCCGGAACGAGTGGCAGCGCCAGTGGGCGAGAATCGTCCTCGTGGTGGAGCGGAGTGTCCCTCCCGCCGAGCGCCTGAAGAACTTCATGCACTACAGCCAGCCGATGTCCGATGGACGCAGGGCCCTGGTTCTACGGCTCAATATGAGTGTAGGTTGCATCTCTTATATTTAGGCAATTGTTATATAAATACACTTCCTTTTTGCAGGACGAGGAGAAGGAGGAGATGAAGGAGGTGCAGGAGATGAAGCGCATCCATCAGCGATTTTCCAACAAGCGGCAGATGGAGAGAGAGGCCCGCGCCCTTCGGCGCCAGCAGGAGTACGAGAAGTTCTTCGGCACCGCCCCAAAGTCGGACAGTTCCGAGAACAATAACTTTTAACGACCTACGTGTAATTAGAGGAGCCAGAGCCACTTAATTAGTTCAAGTTTTATTGAGCCTTGTTGAAATGTATTCGTTTTATGCAATAAATTAAGAGTCCACATTGCGTTTCGCACCCAAAGCAACGAGTTGAGATAGTTGTATTATTTTTGCATGTTATTAAATGTCCAGATATATGGCTTTTTGATTCCCAAATCGGATCGAGTGGGTAGCACTTGCTGCTTCAATTTCAGCCACAGTCATTGACACATAATCGATGACTTATTTAGGGGAGCCACAAAAATCTGTGGCACAAGTGTCGATGCATGCCAGTGACAGGACGCCCCAACAAACAAATATCAACATCAAATTCACTCAAAATAACATTTAACAAAATCAACGTGCTTAAAAAGTTTACCCCCAAATGGGGAAGGCTGGAAAAGTGTACAACAAAAGCGTCGAACAATCATACATTTTCCGGTGGGTACTAGGGAAATTTGCATTTCCATGAGGAGGGAGTGGAGCCATAACTCAACGACCCGCACACTTTTTTAGCTCTCGTGAGCGTTGACAGTTTTAAATCAAAGAGTAAGGCCCAAGTGCAAACAGAGCCCACAAAGGTCAAATGCTCAACCCCATACCAAACTCAACCCCCAGTCGGCAAAATAAATTGCAAACTCTCCTTTCTTTCGCACTTTGATTTGCATAAATAATTTACTTTAAACAAACTCTCGAGTATCGGAAAAAAGCGAAGAAATTTCTGCCAAGAGAAAGGTAAGCGAAAAGGAGACCGAATTTCTTTTCACTTCTAGTGGCAGTTCACCTGGGAATGGTCCATAATTCTTATTTGAATATTTGTTTAACCATTCCCCATTCCCTGCTGCCAGAGCCAATTCCCAAGAGGACTCGACAAGGTTCTCCTTTGAAATTCCGCATTTTTTCCTAAAGAACTTGCTCGGCGAAACAATTACGATAGTTAGGCCCAAATCACAGACGGCATTTAAAAGTCATTTGGCAAACGCCCCTCACAGAAATTGCGCTATAAACGATGTTGCTTAAGAATCATAAAGCAGACCGTTTTCCGGGAATACCGCGAAGGTGAAAAACCGTCCGTTCGCATTACCATTTCGCATTTTCTTTGTCCCATTACCTTTCTGCGCTTTTATTGTTATTGTTTTACAATGTTTGTGTTAGCCAGGGGCGTAATTAAACAGCTTTCTCAGCCTTTTTTATGACTGGAAATTTCTCAAGTCGAGTGGGCAAACAAGATGCATATCGCAGACTTGTAAAATGTTATTACCTTAGCTAAGAGTATTTAAATACTTTCATAAATATGGCAGATATTTAACAGCTCGATTGAATTTGTTATTTGTTATTTATATCCCAGAATGAAGCAATAACATTTAATTCAGTGTGCTAGTTACGTGATTTACATAATTTTTAAATAAATGCAACATTTTAAATAAAATAATAAATTAATTATTAAAACTAATAAAGAAGAATTAATATAAAAAAGCAAATTAAATAAATAGGGAGACATATAGACTGATCATCAATTGTTGGTTAGTACACTCAAGAGTCCCTTGCGACACCAAGCACGTGCTTGTTAGGGATGGCTGCTAGTATGCGCGATAGGAAAAAGAATAGGTAAGGAATGCGATGAAAAAGACTCATTAGAGTGTTCCACGGAAATTTTTAGTAAAAGGCATATAATTTATTCAACAACTGAAGAGAAAATCGGAAAACAGGTTTATTTGTCTCTTCGTCTTATTTGATAAAGACAATCAATTAAAGGAAATATTTACTGCGTTCTTAGTAATGGTAAGCTGAAAGTGTAGTACTTTTATCAAACATATTCAGATATTCCTTAAATGTAAATAATTAGGATGGAATATGAATATTCAAAGGATTTTCTTGTATCCCTCAGAATTTGATGCTTTAAATCAGTGGAAACCATTGGAATCACATCGACTATTCTTTTGCGAAAATATTTACATTCAACAATTAGGGGAAGTGGGCGGTGACTTGGCTCTGTGGGCGTGCCCACACCATTCCCAGCTGCTGGTGAGGCTGCGTCCAAAACATGTGATTACGCAACGAACTCGACACCTATAAGGCAGACTCAGACTCCGAGGTGTGTAATTACATGGCCAGGACACAATGGAAAGCCAATCGCCGGAGCTGGGAACGTACTTTCTGGCCACACTGTGACACATTCAAATGGTAATTGTCCGCCGAAACGGGGTGGCTGTGTGTGGGGCGCTGTCGAGGAGCCAAGCTAACCCCTTTTGTTGTGATCCCGAGGGGTGGGACACCATATCATTAACGCCACACCAGAGGAAAACAGTTCTTGCAGCGGAACTTGGCTGAGAACTTTTGAACAGATCGAATCCGAGGGCGAGGAAAGAACGAGAGTCCTAATCGCAGCGGGTCCTAAATTGCTCTATTCAAACTCAATTAAAGTCAAGCTGAGCCGAGCTCCGATTGTGAGTGATCCCTGCCCTTTAACACTTTCAGATGCCGCTTAACCCCCTCCGTCTTCCTTTGTCCGCGACATTCAACAAAGACGGCTGCTAAACGCTTCCGGCGCTGAGAGACTCCTGAAGGGACCTGAAGGCTCCGATCGCCCGGGACCCGATCCCACGCATTATCCAACAACGCTCCCATTGATGTCAATCACTGATATCCCCCTCCACGAGACCAACAATGCAAGGTGTCGGTCCTTTGTGCCTGTTTATCTGTATCTCTTCCTTTCAGGCTCTCAGAATTCAGACTTCAGACTTCGGCCTTCGTCTTTTCTATTCGGGCTTTGTGTTGCTGCTACAATTGCAATTACGTAATCGTTATCGTGATGTGCAAATCGATAAACGGATGTTGTTTCCATCTCCATCCCCCATGGGACTCCATCTTTATTGGCCCAGACTGGCCTCATAAAAGCTGTTTGATTAATTCAAATGGTCGCCACTTGCCGCGACTCTTTTCTGTTTGCCAACTCATAAAGCGGGACTTTTATGGCTCAAACAGATAGCTCCAGGGTGGGCCATAAAGGAGTGATAAACCAGATTCGCAGAGGACATTTCAATTCTTTGGCATCCTCAATGCCAAACGCAATATTAAGGGTAAATCCCTCATAGTTATGGATATATTCTTGTTAAAAGGTCACACATTTCAAATTCATAATTCATTTCATTGAATTTATTTTTATATTGGCCAAGTATTAAAAAATATTCCAAAGTTGCTTAAAGAGTATGACAACACCCATAAGTAGTCTCTTTTCCTACTTATCTTTTTCATTCTCTACTGCACTTTAAGCATACATATATGGTACATTATTATTATACAAATATGTAATTTTGTGTATATTAAAAGTGTATCAAGAAAATTAAACAAGTACGAAAGCTAAAGACGACTATGATCTGTGAGATTTTTAGTACTTCAAGTTTTGTTTTCATCTGTCCAATGCTTTAAAGCTGCAATCTATTTTATTTTTTGTGAATCGATTCTTTTCGTTTACTCGAGTTTCTCGATAAAATGTTTTTTTCGAACGAGGTTATTTTTAATCATACATTTATGATTAAAAATTCTTAAGATGAACTTAAAAATTAGTATTTATTGAACAAGAATAAAAATAATACGTGCACAGTTTTAACAAGTCTTATATTTCCACACTTAATATTTTCTTTTTCTTTACAAAATTAAGCTTGTCTTCCTTATTTGTAAGAAGCCACCAACATGTCAACATTTTAAGCCTTTATCGAGTCCATAAAATAAGAATCGACTACTTTGCTCAACCAAAAACATCGATTAAATAAGGCATAGATTTTCTTGCAACTCTACAAGGTCCTACCTGCCAAGCATCAATCGTCTTGACAAAGAAAAATGTTGAATAATAAAACATGACAAAATATATCTCTTATATAGCCCCAGTTCGCAACCACAATTTGAACTCCGACTAACAATCTGAGGGGAGTGCGAGCAAGAAGAAAATAAAGGATCCTGATAGAACGTTCACACAAGTATATTTAAAATTTAATATATACATATATATGTATGTTTACAGATAAAAATCAAAATGAATGTGATTAGTGTGGTTAGCACAAGAATATTGTATATGGTAGCTTTAGCTGTGAGACCTGATGTCTCAACTGGCAGACGTACATGGCTAAACCATTTCGTCTGGTGATACTGCTCAAGAACATAGTTAATTGGTTTTAAAATCTAATTCTCATGGCACATATGTACATATGTAGGCTCACCTTTAATTTATTGATCTGATGCTCGTTCGCCAGCTCACGTCTTCCGCCTCGCTTCAATAGAACTCCTCGATTTGATTGAAAACCACTTCAAAAGCGAGAGGAGGAGGGGACAGCAGAGCAAGAGAAAATAAAAACAAAATTCGAGCAGAAAAAACCGCAAAGTTTTAATTGAATTTACTGAACAACATAATGTTTTGCCACTTGAATCTCGCGGGAGGACGCTAAGCAAACAATCAACAACGGCGGCCACAAAAACGTTGACGGCGACGCCGCCAAGTCTGAATGACTGACTGACTGATTGACGGCCGGATTGAATGGGAGCTGGGATGGAGCGGGGGCCTTCTGATACGCCTTGGTCTAGAATCTAGATATGCATACACACTTGGAGAGAAAATTCAATTCGCCAAATCAAATCACTTGAGTGAAAATGTTGCATTCAGTCAAAGAAAATAAATAAAAAACACACAAATAAACAGGCGGAAAAGAGGGCGGACGGTGGTGCCAAGGTGTCTTTGAATGGCTTAAAGACCGCTTTGATCTTCGCCAACATTAAACGCGCTCAATCAAACCCTTTGACTTTGAGGGAAACCATTTGGCAAATGACTAAAATTAATTACGCGAAGAAGCCGCAGGAAAATCAAGCGAGCCACGGCACCAAAGGATAATTGAAATGGAACTCTGAGAGCATTTACGAGCTGCTTGAATTGAAGCCAAATTGAGGAGAAATAATATCAATGAAAAATATTTAAGGCCACGTAACAATTTAAGCAGCTGGAAATTGCTATAAAAACTCCACTAATCAAAATAAAAACCTCTCTGTAGGGAAAATAATGCATTTTATTGATTCTTTTGTTTACATTTTTAGCTCGTTCATAAGGGATTGTCACAAGGCCTCGAATTTGAGTCTTATTCCCCAAATATTTGCTTTAAAATCAGAGCTGTTAACCTTTCCGTTTTACTGAAGCCTCCGACATAGTCTCTAATGAAGTTAATCCCTCTAAAAAACCAAGAAGGCGTACACCTTCGTGCCACAAGATTGCATGCTGTCAAAACGATTCGCATTGTCACATCCTGCGGGGTGGAAAACTGCCTTTGACAGCCTCCCATCAGGTGGAGTGGACCTCATTTGGCTGCGGTTTCTCTGGGAACACGCCCACCTCGCCCACGAAAACATTGGTGTTATGCCC
The DNA here is from genome assembly GCA_008042475.1 of Drosophila kanapiae. Taxonomy (NCBI): domain Eukaryota; kingdom Metazoa; phylum Arthropoda; class Insecta; order Diptera; family Drosophilidae; genus Drosophila; species Drosophila kanapiae. The sequence goes on from VNJM01003242.1 coordinate 11,893, forward strand.
TCGGGGCACAAATGCCAAAATTTGGACACAATTTTCAGATTTTTCGGCAGCTAATCCATGGAAGGCTGTACCCGGGCTGCCGGAGTCCGTTCCAACTGTGCTTGTTGGTCGTAAACACACACCGTGGGATTCGGCACGCCGGTCCAGGAAGGAAACTCACCTCTTCTCCAAGCGGTTCCGCAATCCTGTCCACTCCACTCCGTTGGCCCGGTCGGGACCCACTTGAGCAGAAGTCGCCTCGAGTGGGCACTTTGACGGCGACGATTTGCTTGGAGAGAAGCGACAACAAAAATTATGCCCACACTGCGGGAAAATCGAGTTAACATCGAAAATGAGGGATATAATACGTTAGAGGAAGAAAAACTGTAGAATCAGAGAGTTAACTAGAACTAGGAATACAAGATAGTATTTAGCTTTAGTGTTACGCCACTGAAAAACATCCTTAGATCCCTTTAAATTATAATTCTGTACAGAATAATCTCAAGCGTAGATAGCCTTCCTATCTTTAATCTTCTTTAATCTTAATCAACTTAGTTCGAAAGCAAACAATCATCGCACCTAACCCTAACAAGCACGTGCTTGGTGTTGAAAGATCCAATTGAAGAAATTAAAGGAAATTATTATGATAAAATAGTTATATAATAAATTGCATATTTTCTATATTTATTAATGTTCGCAATCCTTAGTCCGCAGTGTATCTCGTTGCTTATTATTGAAATACTTGCCCCCCCTTCCATTCGGAGTCAACCCCTAAAATCGCAAGGAGAAAAATATGCAAAAAGAATGGAAATGAAATGAAATCTGAAAACGAGGCATAAAGGAATTTGACTCAAGGATCGCGGCGGTTCCTTAAGTGGCTCGTTTCGATTACAAGCGAGTGAAAAAGGCCTCGGGCCGCGATCCCAGCCAGAGTCGTAAGTTAACCCCACCGGGCTGGCCCACTCGAACTTCGTTTAAGAAATTAACATCGTTTAGTCCAAGTGGCAGCGACGGGAAAGGGCTAAGAACAATGGAGGAGGCGGCGGAGGGGGCGGGGGAAATGTGTGAAGGTTCCCCGGTTAATCTGTTATGACATCTAGGACCTGGAACCGCAATGGCCTCTAATCGAGCATGGATTATGAGTGGCCATCGAAGACCTACGCTCTGACAGCTCCGACAATTGGATTTGCATGGCATTTTCCCACACTCGTCCAGGGCCCGGCAGCTCGATGCGGGCTTACACGTGTTTTTCCCGGCAATTATCCTTTTGGCCAGCACCGCATAAGGTGAATTGTTTTGCCCGGGATGATATTGCGAAATATTATCAGTTGGACGTAACAATGCGAGCGACAATAACTGACCCCGGAAATAGTGTTCTGTACAAATCGGTAAACAACGAGCCTGTTTTCCTCGAGTTTTCCTGAATCGGGGACCGAACAATGGTGCCCCGAACGGATACAAAAGTTGTAGGGATTGTGCAACATCCATGACAGAGCGAGAGCCGGCTTGCATCAGGTGAAGCCGAAACGGAAGTCGACGGCACATGTGGGCGTCCTTCTTTCCCTGCGTTCCAATGTTGTCCTTTCCGCCGAAGAATGGCCCGTTTTGTTCCTCTAATGATCTGAGCTTGGGATGAGCTGAGAGGCAAAATTCCTGGGACAATTCTGGCCATTTATTGTCACACATCACGCCCGGTTCCGAAGAAAGGCAACACACGATGGGAAAAATGATAATGTAATCCAATTTCTTTCTTTAAACCAGGTCTGCGAAGTTTCATTACCTCGTTATGGGATTTACTTATAAATCTAAGATGGAGACATTATTAAAATAGAGAGAAAAAATTCAACAGGTAAATTCAAGGAAATCTGTAGTCAGAGTTCCTCAAATCACAATGGGTTGCATTGAGTTACTTAACTTTCCTACAGGAAATTCAACTAAAGAGCTACAGTTAAAAGCCTTAACCTACAGAAATTGTGAAATATATTTATGTAGCAAATCAACAACTACAAATAATAAAGTTGCAATGCAAAATTCTTACGATAGAGTACTACTTATGTAGTAGCACAAGATATTCTAATATTTGACCGGCATGGACTGTAGCTCAATCCACAAAAAATTTAAAAATTTAACTGAAATATAAATGAGTTAAGGGCATTGGTTTTAAGACGTAATAAACACTTTTATCTGGGTTATCTCATTAGAACACTCCCATCAAGTACAACGACTATTGGATGATCACCGCCAAAATGTTTCTATTATCCCTACCAGGACCAAGACACACCTCTCCCTTCGCACGATAAATGCGCCACAATTTTTCATTTTTCCAACCCAAAACGAAGAATGGAAAAAGGAAGGGAAATTCGTGAGCATGCCAAAAATGCTCTTAACTGCAATGACATGTGAAAAGCGTCGAAATCTGTGAGGCAATCAAATGGACACGTACAGATATCAAAGGGAAGAAAATCTAGTGGGTGGAAAATGGAAATGCAAAATGCACAATAGTCGAGCTAAAAACGTGAGAAAATCCAGCTAAAACGATTCATTTTCCATCTGGCGACGCCAGGTGTGAGCAGAACTGAATTATATAACGCCAAGTGAGGGAGAATCCGAGTATAACTTGCAAAAATGATACATGCATATTCCGTATTAATAATTGAACAATTCAATCAGCCGAACAAAGGTCGGAATGTAACCTCATTTGGCTTTTATGTTCGTTTCATTATTGTCATTATCATTCTGAGTATTGTCAGGCCTCGCATTCGCCCGATTGTTCCTGAATTTAATTAAAAAAATATAAATACAAAAATTATATTTGCGGATAACAAAAAAGAAAAGAAAAACCAGCTCCCCAAATGACAATTGAATGACAACAACAACAGCGATCAACAATCGAAGGCAGCAACAATGCAGGAACAAACAATGAAACGCGAATCTCTCTCTCTCTCTCTGCTTCTCCGCTGAGAATTGGAGAATCGAGACAGAGAACGGGTTGAGAATTGAGTTAAGCAGCACCGCCGGCGAGGGTGGTTTCTGGCGGCAGGATAATGGTTAATACTGTTTGTGGATAATTTTAATCACAGGCACAACTTGACTCGATTCTCACTCTCACCTGTCAGCAAAAAATCAAATTAAAATTGGAAAACACGAATGCAGGTTATAGATACGATATGTAAGTTATACTAACTGCAAAATATAATAATATAAATGTAAAAGACATAGGTAGAAATCTAGTGCTCTTGTAAGTGGAGGCGTTTTGGAATGCATCGATAACAGCACCATAATCTTTCGTTCACTCAAAGCAAGGATAGTCCTTACACTCAGAAAAAAAGCCAGAAAAGGGTTTAATATCTCTTCTTCTTGTTTATATCTATCAACACTGGATGGGCAATTAATACGCTTATATATTAAGACTCTAAATAAGTAATAACCGGAGTTATTTATACCCTGAGCTACGCAGCTAGCAGATTAGTTCATAAGTGAAAAGTCATCTATTAACAAGAACAAGCGGTATTAAATTCATCCTTGGGTGTAGATCTAGTAACACGAAATATTGAAAAAATATATGTATTTCACTGAACATATATTATCTGCTGATACGAGCTTACAATAACCGATGGCTAGATCGTCTAGGCTATTATATATTGGATAAGAAGAAAAATAACTTCAATTATCGATAAATAACCCAATTTAAGGTCTCTTTTACACAAGTGTATTAAAAAATACTGTAGAGAAGTATAACAATTCTCAACAAAGGGTTCAATTTAGTGTTTTTATCGTGTCACCCACTATTAAGTCTCTCTGTAGACCATTCTGACTGTAACACGGATTGTTACATATATAATTATATCGTCATGTACCCTTCCAGGTTATGCTACTTTTTCCAGAAGTGTTCTGCAATGCAGTAGTCCTTCACTGCTCCGACCCCATAAAGTATAAAAGTATGTGTGTTCATGATTAACATCACCAGGCGAGTGAATTTAGCCCTTTCAGCCTGTCCGTCACTACATCTGCCCGTCCGTTACTAAGCAAAGTAACTAAGTCTCTACGTTTTTGAGTTATCTCAAAGAAACTTTGCAGATGGTCTTCCTTGTATTGCTGCTAGTTTATCCATAAGTCGGAACGGAACAAATTGAACTACACCATAGGCTTTATATATTGGAAAATAAATAGGAAACAAATATAACAAATATTTTTTGAACATATTTTCAGCTTATCTGGATTACATATGTATGATCATTCTTTATTATGCTGAAATTTTTATGTTAGCTGCAATACGATCGATCGAAAAATAAGAAAGTAATATGAAAATTAATATGACTTTGTTATTTTTCAATATATTTGCTTATATGTAGAGATTGAGTTTTTATTTGCTATTTTAAAATAATATTGGATTAATTTTCAATGAATTTCAAGGGTATAGAAACATCGGCGTGCCGAAATTAGCTTCTTTTCGTGTTCTTAATGATGATATGACATAGGGATATCATAAGAGGCCTGAAGTCTCACGTCCTTTTCAACTATATCCAGTAATCAAGGATATTCAATAGATTCCTTGCATATTCTATGAATATAATCCATTAAATCAGCTATTGTTTTCCGAACTGGATAATTTATAAATCCTGTTTTAAGATAAATTTAAGATCAGATAAATGTTGACACACTGAAGAAGTTCTAAATATTTTTTTGCCATTATAAGTATTTGGGGAGCATTTCCCTGAAAATGGGATGTAAGAACAGAAAAATCTTAAATGGCATTCAAGCCTCAAAAAGAAAAAGCCGCCATATACAATATAGTATTTCTTAGATTCATCCCACTCCCTGTGCTATTATCACTCACTTAGTGTCCTCGTCTGCTAAGTGAAATGCTGAATGCTTGGAAAGGAAAATGTGGCCCGAGCGAAACTTTTTCCATTACACAGCGTACAACAGTTTTTTCTTTCGTTATTATTCCAGGCTCGTTGTTGCTGCCGTTGTCCTTTCGTCCTCTTTCTTTTCTTTTCTTTTTTTTGGCGAAAGCAGACACAAAGAGACGTTGAGAACGCTGAAAGCTTTTTATGCTCTTAGGCTATGTATGGGCCAGGTATAAGAGCTTTGTAAATGCAATTGGAAATTGCACTAAGCTGTGCTAGTGTGCGTGTGCGAGTGTGTGGGTGGGTGAAAGAGAAAGGGAGCCAAAGCGATTAGAAGACAGAATGAGAGGGAGTAGCTTTGGTTTTAAGGTTATGGCGATTTTGGGACAATAAATTAAAAACTTATTTGGAGAATACTTTCTTATTTAACTAAATATTGAAAAAAATATGCTAAATAATTCGTTAATATTATTGTTTAACGTGTTTGTGCACCTTATTTAGAGAATATGACTTAAGGGGGACCAAGAAAGATCTCAGAACAGCCTTGTTCGTGCATCTGAATACATAAGTGAAAACTCGCCTCACTTCCACTCTTTCTTTATTCTGGCTCGCTTCTCTATGGCCAAATAAGTAAATAATTGCAGTAATATCCTTTTTGGAGCGGCCAGGAAGAAGTGAAAAAAAGGGAACGGCAAAGAATGGCGAAGAATGGCGGGCGAAATGAAAGAATGCGAGAATGGAGAGCGGGGCGAGAGAATGGAAAGCGTGTTTCCATGTCCTTTTCACAAACTAAAAAGTCCTTTCACACACACACACACACTGGCGCAGCCGGAGGAACACGCGCACAGTTCACATAGAGCGCTGTATATAGCCGAACACAGACACCCACAATGGACACAAAATTCACACCAAGAGCCCATTGTGATTGGCCCAACACACACTCGCACTCACACACTCATGGGGAGGGCGAGTTGCGCTCCCTTTCTCGCCCGCTATCTGTCTCTCGTTCTGGCCGCATGCAAGTTGCGGAAGTGCAACGTCGCTGTGCAAAACAATAACGGAAATTGTGTGCCCACTGTGCAAAAATCAATGTGCTCCCAAGCTCCCGCTCACTTTCCCTCTCTCTCTCGCTCGGTCGCTCGGTCGCTCGCACGCTTGCGATCCCCTTCTCCGACCGAGGTCGCCGGAATGAGAGCAACAACAGAACGACAGCAGCATAGAGAGAGCAGTAAATCGAATAACACGAAGCAGAGCCGAACGGCTGCCTGGCTTTTGGCTCTATTGAGCTCTTCTATTGAACACACCCTCAATGCGAACAACTATAACCGAAATAAAGGAGCCAATGGAACAAAGCCAACAACCGGGCGCGAACAATGGCCCAAACCAAAGAGAGAAGGAACGATGGTCGGCGAGCGGGCGAGAGAGTGAGAGCGCGCGAGCGGCGCAGCTCTCTCCCAGGTAGCAGCCCCAGCATCCGTCCCGCTCTGTCGCTACTCGGCATACCTGGCAGCGCAGCGCGTCTCTTCTTCGGAAGAGAGCCCGGGATTTGGCTTCGGTCGTGTCGGTCTCAATTAAACGGCGTACGAATCATTCAAAGAGTAACCGTTGAGCCGAGCAGAAGCACTAGCAAGAGCGCAAGCAAAGCAAAGCAAAGACAGTTGAAAGAAAGAAAAAAAAACAGTTGAGAGAATACAACAGCGGACATAGCGATAAGGCCAGTTACGTGAAATACAGAACTGCAGAACCACAGACATTGTGAGCGAAGTGAAGTGTGTTAACTAGTGAATCCCGCAAAGAAAGAGTGTTCCGAGCCACAGCCATGGCCACCTTATCCACGCACCCCAACTACGGCTTCCATTTGGGCCAGGCCCAAGGCCTGGAGCTGCCCGCGCCGGGCGACTACGCGCCCCAGGGCCAGCTCCAGCTGAGTCCCGGCATGGACATGGACATCAAGCGCGTGCTGCACTACTCCCAGAGCCTGGCGGCCATGGGCGGATCGCCCGGCGGCGGCAACGTCGCCTCCAACATGGGCCACCACATGTCATCCGGCCACATGGGCTCCCACCACATGCACCAGGCCGTGTCCGCCCAGCAGACCCTCTCCCCGAACAGCTCCATCGGCTCGGCCGGGAGTCTGGGCAGCCAGAGCAGTCTGGGCAGCAGCTCCGGCTCCGGCCACCAGTCCGGACACCAGTCCGCCGGAATGCACAGCCTGGCCACCTCGCCGGGCCAGGAGGGGCACATCAAGCGGCCGATGAACGCGTTCATGGTGTGGTCCCGCCTGCAGCGCCGCCAGATCGCCAAGGACAACCCCAAGATGCACAACTCGGAGATCTCGAAGCGCTTGGGCGCCGAGTGGAAGCTGCTGGCGGAGTCCGAGAAGCGGCCCTTCATCGACGAGGCCAAGCGCCTGCGGGCGCTGCACATGAAGGAGCACCCGGACTACAAGTACCGTCCGCGCCGCAAGCCCAAGAACCCGCTCACAGCCGGACCGCAGGGTGGCCTCCAGATGCAGGGACAGCAGATGATGGGACAGCAGAAGCTGGGCGCGGGCGCAGGAGCCGGCGCCGGGGGCTACAATCCGTTCCACCAGCTGCCCCCCTACTTCGCGCCCTCGCACCACCTGGACCAGCCGTACCCGGTGCCATACTTCGGCGGCTTCGATCCCTTGGCCCTGTCCAAGCTCCACCAGTCACAGGCGGCGGCCGCGGCGGCGGTGAACAACCACAACAATAGCCACAGCCACAAGGTGCTGGAGGCCCAGGGTCAGGCCCCGCCCCAGCTACCGCCCACCTCGCTGAGCAGCTTCTACTCGGGCATCTACTCGGGTATCTCGGCGCCCTCGCTGTACGCCGCCCACTCCGCCAACGCCGCCGGACTGTACACGTCCTCGTCGACGTCCTCCCCCGGCTCCTCGCCCGGCACCATAACGCCCAACGGCATGGACGGATCCATGGACAGCGCCCTGCGGAGACCGGTCCCGGTGCTCTATTAGGGCCAGCTCTATGAGGGGTAGAGTCCAGAGTAGAGTACAATTGTTGAAGCATTCCCAAAGTGATCCACTGGTTTTAAATCTTCAGAAGCTCTAAGTAAGCCAATCCTCCCAGCCACGAAACGCCGCTTAATCCTAGTACAATCTCCGCGCACTTCAGACCTAGGCAGTAAGACGACTCATTCCTAGCCAATATGCAAACTACAAACTATAATTTATTTCGCGCACTCACTGGACTTAAGGCAGCACCACAAACGTAATTGTAAATTAATTTTATTTAGTTCTAAGCACTGCCCTTGTTGTTTTTTTCGTACGAGCATCAGCACCCACTAAAATGTAGCCTCTAGGTTTAAAGTTTAACGTTTAACCCCCCTCAAATTGTAAATATCCCAGCCAAGTTCGTTATAGTCTCAGTGTAGCCCGGAACGCGAGGAAGAACTCACATCAATGTATTATTGTATTATTAATTGTAATAAACGTAAACGTTATTATCTAAGCAAAAAAACACAAAGCAAAGACATTTAAAAATGAATAAAAAACAAAACTATCTAAGAAAACCAAAGTCTTTTACGAGTCTTGTATTATTTTGAAACACCTTTCAGATTTTCCAAGGAGGATACATGTAAGGAGGGGTCTTGTAGATATATTTATTCTGTGAAGACTTAAGGAGACAAATCGAGAACAAAATAAACATATTCTATACATAATAAATCAATTAATGGTTTATATCTTGTAAATTTTTCACGCTATAAAGATAGAAATAATTTAAATTCCAAATACAAAACGAGAGATTATAATGCCTAACTCATAATTGGATTATCATGTTAGGTTATTTTATTTTCCTCATTTATGAGTTTTTGAATAATACTTCGATCCAAATTAGTTGATGTTCTCCAATCGCATCGAGAGTGTCTACAAAATTCATTATTATTTTGAATATTCATAGGGACCATTAACATAATATTCTCAACTCGATTGGGTGAGTCACTCGTGTCATCATCATCAGCTTAATGCGAATGACTTTTCACCTTTTCGCTGTATGAATTCCTCTCCTTTTGCTGATCAAATTAACCTTGTCCCGGGGTTTCTTCGCCATTATTATTTGATTCATCTTTGGTTTGCCTACACCCGCTGGGAGGAGAAGAAATAACTAAAAACTACATTTGATTTGCCATTATACAACTATTTGCCGTTGTGTATTAATTTCTATTGATTAATGCGCTGTTTATTTTGCGCCTCCAAGACAGAATTCGATAGTCTGAACAAAGGGTCGTCTCTCCACCGATCCGCGGATGGGGGTCGCATTGTGTGTTTCTTTTTGGATCAACGGGGGGCCCTCCAAGACCTCACTAGACCTCACTATCATCCGGAGTGTAACAGAATCCCCGAAAGAAATCAACGCGCGTTTTTCCGTTTTGATTTTTGCCTTCTTCTCGTAATAATAATAAGAATAATTGCGGTCATTAATAAATCCACTTGCATTGTCTTCCCGCGATCCCCAGCTCTTCGATTGCCGTTTTCTATTCATTCCCCTCCTCTTTCTCGCTGTGTATGTCAAATGTGTTAAAATATCAAATATTGATTATTGTTGTTATTATCCGTATTGTTGGCATTGGTCGTTTTGTTGTTCGAATTCGTTGTTGTTTGTTGCCCTGCCGTGTTTCTCCGTTCTCCGTTCTCCATTCGATATCTACATTTCACAAATATTTACCCAGCATTGACGTGATATTGAATAATTATATAAAAATTGGATTCTTCGGGCTTAGCTCTGTGGAACAGTTTCTGCCTGCAGTTGAAAAGGGGTTAGTTGACAAGAAGAGAAGTCAGAAGAATGGTTCTAGCTGGGAAATAATATATGAATAATAGAGAAAAATAAATATTATTGATATTTTGGCAGAAAGGATTTCTAATATCAGTTACAATATATAATACTATATAGAAAATAATATTATAATTATCAAGTTTAATCAAGTTGATCTAGGCGCCTCTTCGTTTCTACAAAAATAAGTCTATCAGTTATAGAACTAACTGGTCTTTCTAACTGGTCTTTCTATTGCAGGTAGTATATACCTTGTAACAGCTGTATTGGACAACTATATACTATATATAAGATCAATAAAACAAATATATAAGTTTATATAGTATATAGTAAAAGTATTATAATACGAATGTAATGAATATAAAAGATGTTTACTTTGTTTACAAGTTATAATAAACGTAAGAAATGTTTCTTTTTTTCACAATGAGCTCAAACGGAAGTGATTAGCTTGGGTTAAAAGCCTAATCCAGTCGCTCGTTTAAGCCAAGATTAAAGCTAGAACACATCTCACGCCTCCCTGATCCGTAGTTCCCCCCATCATAGAGGATATAATGGCACAGATCGCCGTCAAATAATTGAAATTCCACTTCAACTCGTTGGGTTTTTAAGGATTGTCGAAACAATTTTATGACCCGACTCGCCTACCCCTCCTCTACTCCCGAAAACACGCCTCGCGACCCATTTGGTCATGTCTGTATACAAATATCATTTGCAGCCTCGGGTGCTTCGATTTTTTTACGACTTTATGGCCAGGGATTAGCGTCCGGTCCGCAGAAAGGAGTGTGCAAAATGTCGCGAGATTTTTATGCATCTATCGGCGGGTTGTTTGGGTTGTTGTTGCTTTTTCTCGCCGACTGTTCGGCTACCTGGGGTAATCAAGACCCGGATTAGCGACGGCGACAGACTCTTGATTTCCTTCAAGTTTTCCCAAAAATCCTTGCTGTTTTTGTTCACTTTTTTAGGCGAAAGATGCACTCGCTAATCCGGGGGATTAGCGACAAAGGCCCAGACGGATTAGCATAGCGGTGATACAATTTGCCAGCCAAATTATTGCGACGACCTCGTCGGCAGCCTGAGGACTCCTGTTCTCATTTCCCAGCTCCTAAGATTTCCAGATAGCGATCCTACGCGGAAGGTCCAGTTTATTGGCCTCCCTGGTTGTGGCCCATAAACCGTTAACTCGATGCAAGATCGGCCTGCAAAGGGGTCAAGCTGTTGTCTGCCAGCTCCCTTGGTATCCCTGCCCCATCCCTGGATATGTCCGCAACATGGCGGCGATGTCTGTCGCCTGTCAATTCCTCCCACTCCCTTTCCCCGTGTTTTGTCACTGGTTGTGCAGCCTAATTTGTGGGTGGTGGCTTTTTGTCAAACTGTTTCATATTTGCAGCGGCCTAACAGGGTTGCTAAGCGGCCACACTGATCAACAGGATCAAGGATTAACTGAGAAAGTAGGGAGCTGACAAGATGTACTTAATACGTAGTCTACTTTGCATAACTTCTAGAGATAATTCCGCATAGTATTCAATATAGTTATTGGAATCTTTTACAACAGTTTTGAGTAGTTTGTGATTTGCTTAACAATTAAAGTGTTTGAATGTTATACTCGTACCAGGTACCCATTGGGAACAGTGGTATCATTGCTTAGTGCCAACCGGAATTGTATATTGTATGCAGAAGGAAACCACAAATCTCAGAGACTATAAGAGCTAGAGCAAGTATTTGAGCTATTATTGGTGAGCACATTCATTACTGAATTCAGATCAAGTTTGTTTTAAAATTTGGCCACGCCCACCTCCACCCTCCAAAACTTTAAATAATATAAAAGTTATAGTCGTGATTTGAGGTATAAAGTAAATATGTATATATGAAATAAAAACATTTGTGCGGACATGCTGTGACAATTGGAGTAACATCGGAACAATAAAGTTTCTGTGCATGCTGAACTTCTTCATTTGTGTTGGCAGCACCAATGTGTGTCGCTTAACATGTTTCTAGGCAATAGTTGTCTACTTTTGTGACCAATTTCTTCTGTAGTTCGCCCTGTATAATTTAAGTATTTCATCATTTCGAGCCTAATTAGATAAAGTGAATTAGCCTTATTATTTCTCACATACGAGCAGACTCCCTTATAGTTTTCTTACTTGCTTTTCTTTTACAATTACAGTTTTAAGAAAGAAGAGTGAACAAAACAATTGTATCTCGAAGACTATAAAAAAGTAATAGCTTAAGTACATATATGTAGATATTATCTCAATGAAAAGTCAATATATATTTATATATACATATCTTCAGATAGTTCTTATTATAATACGTTTTCCAGCATTCCTATTAGGAATAATATAATTTGTACAAAGTTAAACCTTGCTGTCTAGTGTCATGTCTCATATTTCATTCAAAATCGAGAACGGTTACCCACTTCCACTCCCTGAAGAACCACCCACGAACTACCCCAGAACCCCAATCCGAATCCCAACCTCTTCCCACTCCCATGCCGTACCGTCTGGACGTGAAGCATATTGTCGAGGGTGGCTACAGCTGAAGCTATATGTATAGCTGCATGCCACTGCGACTGTGGCGCGTGGTTGACAAGTAGCAAAGCGTGGCGGCTTTTTAAGTGCTAGTTTGACATTTTTTTTCTGCTTCCACTGCGACGGTTTCCCGTCCACCGTCGCCGCTGCCGTCCCTCGCGCCCTGCGCTTCTCCTGCGGCGCTAACCAGCCAACCAGACCGTCAATAAGTCGCAGGCTAACAATTAATTAAAAGCCTCCACCGCACAAAAAGCACGGCGCACTTAGGCAAATGAGCAGCGACGGCAAAGGCGGGCGTCCCACGGGGCGTATGCGCGATGCCAACTGGGACATAATTTGTCAGCGAGCACAGGGCGTCAAAGCAGCAAGGAAATTGCAGTCGTAAGTGCAAGGATAACGCTGATTTGCCTCGAGTGAAGTCGCGTCGAGTTGTTGTCAACTCAACAGCGTCATTAACATTTGCCACGAACGCCAAATGGAAATTAAATGATGATAAATTTGCAACCAGCCGCAACTTGACAACTGATTGCTGCAACTCGAGTGGCAGCGGAATCAGAATGGCAGAACGGCAGAACGACAGAGCGGAGGAACAGGACCTACCGGCGAAAACATTTGCATAAACGGCATCTGAGCGGGGCTCATTCAGTTGTATCAAATTTGATTAGGTGCGAGGCATTTGTCAAAGCAGAATGTATAGAATATTGCGCCCCGACCGGGCGACAAATTTGTGGTTTGCCCATCCAACCCTCCGCCAGCGACAGCGATTGATGAGCTCCGAGCTCTGTCCTCCTGTCTTCCGAAAGTATTCTGGGTTTACGAGCTGGACGCTCTGCGTCGAGTGCCAAAACACTTACGCCCTGCACATGAGCTTGATGATCGTCGCACAGTCTGGGAATTGAAAAATCACACATATTTATAATTAGCAAAAAAGGGTGAAAGGCAGACAATGGATCAGTGCCATTAGCAAGCAAATTAGCTGTGGGAGCTGATACTTGACAAGAAACTGGGATTTATTACTGAAGTGCTTAAAAAATAGTTGAAGCCTTCGTAAGTTGTCTTTTTAATTATTCTGATATAGTCTTTCCTAAATCTATCTTTAAAATAATCAGTAAAAACTTCGTAAAAAATTATGCATTGAGAATCAATCAATACAGTATGTCAACAAAGCGTTTTGACAATGAAAAATACGGATTTCATGTTCTTGTGACTTAGAAAAGCAAGGTACCATCGTTTTTTAAATCAAAGGACGTTTTTTGAATATAGGAACGCTTACACTTTTGGTGTGCGCAGAGCGCGGGCAGCGAAAGTTGTAGACTCGCGAGCCTATCTGTAGGGCATCACTGAGTTATTTCTTGGACGTTGATGCACTACGATTAGTACGCTCAAGTGGCCCTTGCGAAACCAAGCACGTGCTTCTTAGGATTAGATGTTAGTAGTGATTAGGTTATAGATATAATACCTAGCATAGGTGCAACCTTCGGTCTGCATCCTAGTTAAAACAACGTAGAACGAAAAGGAAAAGTCGATGCGTTTTCTGTGGACATCACATTGTGAACTCCAAATACCTATAATATGGACTTCACAATATGATGTCCACAGAAATACCTATAATATGGACTTCACAATATGATGTCCACATTAAAACGCATCTTAGAGCTTAATTATGAACAAAGTAAATAAATTTCTTAAGGAAATATTCTTACAAATAATTAAAACGAATAACATTTACTTTCAACACTGTCAAGAAAGTGTGTTTAATGGTTATTAAAACAAATAAATCTTCCTATTTTCTAGCATGTAACATATGTATGTATGAACAAATATATCAAAGTGTAGATGGTTTCTATATCAACGTGGTGCTTAAAATATCTTAATTTACAAAACAAAACACTTTAACTATTTGAAAACCAAATACTTTACTTTACGAGTATTAAACAGAACCTCCGCTTTTTTAGCATTGAATGAAAAAATTGTTTACGTAAGGAATTTTTTTCCCAGCTCAATTATATTTACGGATTCCTGCTCTAAATAAGCTTAAGCTGGATACCATTCTTTGATGGCATCAATTAGCTACCAATTCCCTTTTAAAATCGCAAATTTTTTCCCTCTTAAAGCCGACTACTATATAATGGTTCTCAGTTGCCAATAGAGCTCAGGTTTTTCCGTAATTATTTATGGGAATATTTATACTTGTAAACAGTTTATCAATTGATCTCAGGGCCCTTGTATATTATTTGAAACTCTTGGCGGGCGTCCAGCGTTCGCATGACAATGGGCCAGCGAAATGAAAGGATTTTTATGACGCGAGCCGAGTGGAAAACTTCCGTCCTGTGCTCCTGGCCGCTCCTCACCACGTGTCATGAGAGCTTGGAGCAGGGGCGCGCTAAAAGGGACTGCGATTGGAATTAAACCCCGGGACGTTGCCGCATTGTCTATTCTGTTATGTTCTGCTCTACACAGGAACAATTTTTGCCTTATTTCTGACAAATTTTGGGAAAACCTTTTACAAAGAAATATGATAAATTTGGAAACAGAAGTAGGCTGTATCGGGATAAATATTTCTGAACTTTACTTACTGTATTCTTATACCCATACACTGTATTCTTTCAGGCTGCTTAATTATTAAAAAAAGGCCCAACAAATTTTAAATTTAGAAATCTAAGTTAGATAGTTTTTATTTAAATTTTCGGTTTGTTTTTATTACAACTATAAGTAATTCTTACAAAATGGTCTGTGAAGAAACAAAGAATTTATAGTATTTCCTTAGAGAACTAAAGGATATAGTCTTCCAATCCGCCTCCTTTCAATTCATGTATGTAAAACCTTGAGTAGAGATAAGAAGACCTAGGGAGTTTGATAAAAATTAAACGGAGAGTTTAGCTTATGTAATGTTATAAAATAATAAAATTTTACTAGCGTAGCTTAAGATAGTATTACAAATACACTTCCTACATTATTATTTCATCCGTATTTGGTTCAGTGTATTTGGATGGCATCGTTGCGGCTGCCTAATGCAGTATTGTTCCTGTCCAGTGAGACGAGGACAACAACAGCAGCGGGAGCAGCGAAAGGAGCGGAAGGAGCCGGAGTCGCGGCAGGAGCAGTAGATCCGGGAGTCTTTATGGCATTTCATAACTGCTCTCGAGCGTAATTTGTTTCCTGTTTGCGCTCAGCAGGACATCGCACATCGCGTGCGCATTGGCGTATAAATTATTGCCCGAATCATGGGCTCGACGAGCTGGGAAACCACCACCAGATCTATGTAACCCATCGCCGGTGCATCTCGGACTCGGTTTCGGATTCGGATTCACCGTCAGCCTCAGACTCAAGTGTTTGCCCATTAATTTGCTTAGGCTAGGGTGCTAGGGCAGCTATTTCAGCCCTCCCCTGCCACGCAAATATTTGCATAAATTTGTAATAATTTTATCGTCAATTTGTGTTTTATTAGCATGTTCCGAGGCCCTCTCCTCTGGCCTGAAGCCGCCCCTTCAGCCTGCCTTTGATTTGTGGTCTGTGTTGCGGGTGTCTTTCCCGCCATGGCTGGTTTTTAATATTTTTTATTAATTTGTTTAAAATTTGTCACTTCTGCCGTGGTGTTTCTCAATGGCCACTGATTATGATAAATGGGCGCCGAATGATGAAAGCGGGCAGTCGGGCGGAAATTTTTGAAGAGTGCCTTAGGGAAGGCTGTAAAAATTTCGCACTTCAGACAGAGAAGCAGAGAGCGGAGAATCCTTAAAAAAAGATATAAAAAATAAATAAATAATTCATTTAAAGGCTTTAAAGGCTTGAAATTAAAAAAAAATCTTTTAGGGAAAATTAAATGTTGTCTTAAATACCTTAAATACGAGTTATATAATACATCGACACCTTATCGATATTTGACGAGAAGTCCAATACATAAATCATAAATATCGGTGATCGAACTGTGTCAAAGATAGGCCTAAGGTTAGTTTAAATTTTAAACTATAAATGTTGTATGAATCTGAAACATAATTTAGCTTTTAAGATGTTTTATATATAGTAGATAACATAAAGCAAATATATTAAATAAAATGACCTGGGCGATAATAATATCGATTGTTAACTTTAATTGCGATATTTTTAGATATTTTTGTTATATGAAATCTATTAAAATATGATTTAAGTATTATTGGTTATTTTGTTTTCCACATATTTGGTCCTTAAATGTATTTACAGTTCATACAACTTCAATTACCCGCATTAACAAGACGATAGATTAGTCCAATTGGTAGCAACAAATAAACAAATCCCTGCAACAAATAGAGGAACCCACAAAGGCACCTAACAATTATTTCCCATTCCGGCTTTAGGTTCCAAAGGGAAAATGGCTTAATTCTGGCTTGGTTAGCGCACTGATTTGTCCCGTGTCCCGGGACAAAAGAGGAGTTACAGAGCTCCAAGGGAAAAACTGAGTTGAGGGTGCTGTTGGTGGAACAGAACCAACAACTGGCGCAACGCAAACAGATGAGTCGAAGGACCTAACGAGTTGGCTTCCCGGTCTCTATTATGACATAATTAACTCCTCGATGTGGCCCGACATGCGATTACATAACGCTTACTAAGCGGAGGACGGGGGGATTAGGCAGACGATTACGCACAGAACGCAAACGCAAACTGTTTACATTTTTGGCAGACAACGAGCGGAAATGCAGGCTCCCGGACAAACAAATAACCCGTACGCCGGGACTTGGAACAGGAGCGGAAGGGATGGGTATGGGGATGGGCAGGACAATGGTCCGTCGGCTCACAATGGCCGCATCCCATCTGCCCGATGTCGAAGCGACATGGTACGTCTATAGAGCCCCGAAGAAAGCCGGGCCAGAAAAGAAAGCAAAACGTCGCTAAGAGCAGAGAAACAGCAATCGAAACCAAAATAGAAACAGAAAATAGAAAATAGAAAAACAGTCTTTATTGATAACTGCATTTCGCCCATTGTCGGACTGCGATCTGCCCAATGGGTTAAACGCCACCAGATGGCTGGGCCCCGCGTCTGTTAACTGCCAATAGCTTAGGATTATAACTGTAGCCCCGAAGAATACACTTGGGCCAACGGAATTGTGCTCTCTTTCTTCTTGGGACACTAATCACATTTAATAACAATTTTTTGGCAACAGCGCGGAGCGGCGCGGGGTCGGGTCTGCTCAACTCATCAACACCTTGACGAATCGCAAACAAAACCAAATTTGAGTAATCAGCTTCATTCAACAAAAGTTGAAAAGAGTTGAGAAACGTGTAGCAAAAACACAGGCGGACAGAGGGCCTTAATACAAGGCGGAATAACGAAAATGAATTATGGAATTCATGTTATAATGGCTAAGAGGGGATACTCTTTAGAATTATCTTTTTAAAATTATATTTTGAATCTATTTATTGTTCTTAAATACTTCAACTAAAAACTGACCTCTCACTCTACTCCTTAAATATTAAATTAAATGTTTATTTAATTAAATTAAATTTAAAGTTTTTACTTTCTTGGTTTCTTCTGCTAAATTTCGAATATTTTGTGTTTAGAGGTAGCTTAATGAAAGAATTCAAATTCAAATTCACCATTTCATCTAGAACGGCTAGCAGGACATCACCCATTTTTAAGGCTATTAGCTTATTTAAATGTTAGAATAATTTGTTAACTCTTAAGTTACATTTTTCCGAAGAATATATTTAGCTGATGAACGTAATTCTCCAAGCCCAGGGGGAGGGTATCCAGGGCAAGGTCTGTTCAGCGCTCTTTCCCACCAATCAACACCGTGGTAGGATCTGGGAGCGGGGTCATGAGGCGGGGGTCATCGGGGCTGAGCTGGGGGCCCCCACAATAATAACAAAACGCAAACAACAAAAGCGCTTAAATGAAACAAAGCCCGCGGACAATGGGTGCGCATTATTTTCTAATTTATCGGCATTGTCTGGTGGAAGCCCCTCGCTTGGGATCGCCTCGGTTCGGATCATTCGCTGTGGTTCCTATGCTCCATCGGGGCTTGTTCGATTTTCTGTTTTGATTTGGCTTTTTTCTCGGCCGAAAAGCTCATTGTTGTTGCTTGTTTTTATTATTGATTTAAACAAATCGAACAGCAAGTGAAGAGCGGTATTAATGCGGTTTTAATGAAGTAATAAACAACAGCGGCGAGTCATCGCGATTTCTTTGGACCCGCTGTTCCCCACCAAAATCGAACACAAGATCTCTAATCAGAGCTGTAATTAGTTTTAATCTCGCAAAACTCATCCACCGGACAATCCCTGCAATTAATTGCATTTTGTCATTACAAATTATAGAACAGAAAGCCGAGCCAAAAAACCAGGCAGATAAGCATTGCTGGTTGCACTTTGGCACGCAATTTTACTTGGCCCGTCATTGGGTTGGGTTTTGGGACTGGGCCTGGGATTGTCCGGTTCTGTTGGGTTGGGCCAAACACTTTCGCTTCGAGCCGACTGACTCCATTCTCTGGCGGTTTGTGTGACAAATGTTACGTTCCAATAATTATGTAAAGAGCCAAACGGAAGGTTTGGCCAGCGAGTGACCCAGTTTGCTTTGGTCATTTATGTCGAACTACTGATTTCTATGAATAAACGTTATTGGCTTGCGAAACGGATTCTAG
Source organism: Drosophila kanapiae (assembly GCA_008042475.1). Taxonomy (NCBI): domain Eukaryota; kingdom Metazoa; phylum Arthropoda; class Insecta; order Diptera; family Drosophilidae; genus Drosophila; species Drosophila kanapiae. Next base: position 30,675 of record VNJM01003242.1, read on the forward strand.
ATACGATCCGATTTATACGCCAAGAGTGTGAGAAAACGTGATGCATAAAATGCTTAGACAATATAAATCTATACAGTCTCATTGCCTTGTTGATATTGTTAGAAAATGTCAGGACTTTCTGATAACTTGCAGGGTTTTAAACAAAACGAAAATTGATTTCTATTCGAGAAAGGTTCAATATTAAGGTTAAATTAAACTATTTAAATACTAAACTACTAAATTAAAGTGCCTTCAAGTTTAAGTTTATGTCTTATCTATTCTTACATAGAAGTCATTTCAATTTAGGTTTGATCTATACTTAAATTGTGAAGACAGACTAAAGAAATTAGGAAATTTAGAAACAGAACAGTAGTTATATTACCTAGAATAATTATATAAGTCTCTCAGTGTTCTCAGTGTGACACCGATAATACAACCTTCAATATACCATGTCAGGGTAAATATCTATTGACTCCAATTGTTTACCAACGAATTAATATATTTTATAAGAATGTTGAGTTACTTTGCTAAATAAAATTCAATCACCAATCGTTCAAACAATAGATGTTTAAAATTCAAATGAGCAGTGCAAGGATTCCCCCTAAGGGGATCCTAAAAGGATTCAAATATTTGCCCTGCTGTCACCGAACCCTGTTATTACCAGGAAGCGGTATGTATCGGGAACCCCAGCCTCACGAGCTGTCTCCCCAGAGGCCAAACAAAGTCGCGACAAAACCAATTGACAGAATCCTGTCGAGCCTTGGCGACTTGGCCCAATGTTAACTACAGCGATGACCGAACCGTCAGACAAAAAGCGAAGCGACAAATTCCAGTTAATAGTCGAGAAGAGAACAACGCTGGCCGCGTGTGTACAAATCAATTAACAATAGTTTGCGATGGACCCAGCTCACGACTCCTACAAGGGCCAACTACTGTGTGGATCTATACGATATAAGCCATATTATTTGTCTTGACTGCCGGCCACTAAACGATGGCAAACAGAGGAGCAACAGGCCCGATTGGCAGCCAATCGACTGTGCAAGCGTCAACTGGATCTTGCAACTGCAGTTCAGAGATTTGATACCGCGTGCTAACTGACCCAAAGGGTATATTGTTTTAACTAACATGTATGTGAGAGGCTAAAGGAAGACTACAACAACTTTTACTAGGCCTTTGCAATTTAACAAAAAACTAGTATTTTCCAAACTTACATTACTTAATCCCAACAACTACCATTTTACATAACTAAAGTATTTTTCATTCCAGTTATTAGCCTTAACTTCGATAATATTTATCCTTATTCTGTAAGAAAGCTTTGCAAATATCATATTGGTGCATGTTGCTTCCTATAGGAACTCTTGTAATCTAGTTTGTTAAATCTTAAGTAGTTTCACCAATGTTAATTTGTAATTCCTACTGTCACTTACTTACAACTGCTACAACATTATCTTATTGATCTTCTATGATAATCTTACTATATCTATAATTCTTAAGTAATACCGCTACTTTTCAACTCAACGACATCGGAACTGTGCAATTATTGAGTCTCTCTCAGTTGACCCTGAATTAGCTTCTACTGCCTACTGGGTATCCCACAGTCGAGCCACTCCTCTCTATTGTTATAAGTCGATCTCTGCTCTTATATGCAAATGAGCCCCTACAATGGGAGTAGCTTCGATCTGTTTGTTTTGGGCCATTTGTAGTTTGACTTTGTAATTCGTAGCTCCGCTTAACACTCGATTGGTTTTGTTGTTTAGCACGAGTGCCCGCCCGATCATGGCTACCTATGGTCCAGAAACCCTCGACACCCCACTCCAGAGACACAGCTGCCTGGGTGCCCCTGTTCGATATCATTAGGGTTCATTATGTTCGATGTCCAGGGAAAAAGGTGTTCTGGTCTCCGCTGCATTTCGTTTGATTTGGCATGTTTATTGTTTGATTTTGTTTTTGTTTACGCTCGGTACCATTGCGAATTCTATGGCCAAAACTCTGTTGTGAACATAATTACGTTAATTCTCTGTGCCCATCATCGTCGTCGGGCATGAGGGTAGCAACGGATCCGATATCGCTATAGGCTCTCCTTCGCCCTCCCCACATGTATACTTATATTTTGCTTGATTTATGATGTGACGGAAGTGTAGTGTTTCGGAATTTATTAGACAAAACATTGGGTCTGTCCGTCTCGGGTTACGCAACATCACAGGGATCTCCGAATCTCTGCTGTCCGATAAAATGCACATTTTGCACTTCAGAAAATTCTCTGAGTAAAATGAATATATATTTCCGATATTATAACTATTTGCTGTTTATATTTTGTGAATTAATTTTTGTAATATTATTTCTTTAAAACGTATATTAAAAATTTATTTTATTTCCTTCCTTAATTATGCATATTATTTTTTTTTTTCAATGAAAGGAAGATTTCGTGTAGTGCACTGCTTCTACTGGTAGCTGAAAAACTTTTACAAAAGGACTCGAAACTGTCACAAAAAGGAGCAGCAGCCTGGCAAGGAGCAGCCAGTCGGCAACTGCTGTCACACCAGAAAAAGGCTTTGATGGCATCGCATTCAATCGAGTGCGACTCGCATGCGAAAAAATTGAGAGAAATGCAAACTTTTGGCGAGACATTTTTCGCTGAATTCATCTACGAAATACGAGTACTGTGGGTGGTAAACATGTGTAAAATACATAAATACACCTGTGTAAAAAATAATAGTATTTAAGATGAATTCATTTAAAAAAGGTTCATTTATACAAAAGATTTATTTAATTAGGCTATGTTCAATTCAATATAACACGAAGAGCCTTTTATATTTATATATAAGTATAAGAGTATAAAAATAGAAATTATTTTTATTCCGACATAATCTTAACATATCATAATAAAACTTTAAGTAACAGTTTTTTTGTTTGTCCGTCTGCCCTTTTCTACGCAAACTAGTCTCTCAGTTTATCAGATACCGGACTGAAACTTAGCATATAGTATTCTTTCTATATTCTATATATAATGGGCCAGATCGGAGGACTAAGAATAAAGCATGGCAGCTATAGGATAAGATGCCACCGAGGAAATCGGGAAATAAATTAAGACGAGGCCATTATTTCTGAAATTTAGTATTACTTTTATGCAAATCGGACGACTATATCATATAGGAAAATGTACATATATCTGTAAATAAATATAAACCATGGGTTATACTTACTTTATTTGATTTTAAATACTGTTATTAATTTTACATAAATAATATAATAAAATAAATATATAATATATAAATTATAAATATTCTAAATTATTAATAATATTATAATAATAATAATAATATAATAATAACAATCGGCTAATTTATATAAGAGATTATTTATATAATCAGCAAACGTAAGGTGTTCTTTCCTATAAATGTTAGGTTTTTTGTCTTCATTTGATCAAAATGGATTGATTCTCAACTTCGTCGGTTTCCTTCCTTGTTTTTGTATATTTCCAGTGCTATTATATTAACGGCAACTGTAGATATATACCTTTACCGGTGACATGAAGGATTGTCGTCCATTGGTGCGTGTAAACCAATTAGCGGCCTATGAAGTGGTTACTATGGCAAACGGTTATACAACGCAAATTTTAATTTGACGAAAATCGAATTGGTCTGAATGGCCATAACAAGCCCAATCTATGGTTTTAAAATATAATCCATATATACGCATTTACCTAATTAAAATGGAAGCTAAGATGTTACAACCCGTACATAAGTAGCTATTTCATGACACTTCATTTGGAGTATTAATTATTAATAAGGTTGTGTAAAATATTGTAAATTAATTTGGAAATACAATTTTGTTATTATTCAATTAACTTAAGAAGTGCACCTGCGCCATGTTTAGTCACGCTTTGTGTTCGAAATAGTTTACCCATTTTCCTGTATTCTTAATATTTGCCTAATCCACTGACGAAAGTGAATGGAAACAGCTGCCTATGTTAAAACTATAGAGGAAATTCCAGCTTGAGCTAGAGGTAAATGATAACTATTAAAAACACAACATAATATATGAATACGGAACATTTATTAATACTCAGGCCCGCTTTGGGAAACCCGGGGTGTGTTTCACTCTTAAATGATCTTAGAAGCTTATTCATGACTCCTTTTTTGATTATCTCAAACATTGAAACAGCTTTCCCTGCCCTTTCACTCAATTCTTGAGAATCCTTTGTGGAAGCTCATTGCCAGAAATTACCCAAAAAGTCTTGTGTATCTTTGTTTTTTTCGCGATAACTGCTTCAAAGTGGTTATTGGGTTAACTTCTGGTGGGGGCTTCAGCTTCTGTTGGGAGTATTACGCAATGGGCCGGGTAAACAGAGAAAAAATGGGTAAGAGCAACTGCGTCACTCGATTGGAATGGAATGGAGCAGCAACTGTCGATTGCACAGGTGTGTCTATATCAGAAAAGGTGTATGGCTTACAGCGCGGATCGATGAGGGGTTTTTTCGAGGCCCGCCTGTTGCCGCTGTTACGCATTTCCACGGGTCAAAATAAAAAAAGAGATAAATAATAGAAAAGAAGTACAATTAAATCGAAACAATTGCGATTACAAAACAAGCTGGCATTGTCTGCTCTATGATCGCTATTTGTGTTTGTTTCATTTCTGTATTTGTTCCATTCGACGCTGTTCTATTGCTCAAATGGTGCGAAAACTGCGCTTTCAGTTCTATGTTTTCCACTTTTGTGTTCCGATTCTTTATGTGTTTTTAACCCCTGGCCAAGTATAGGCTTAATAAATTTATTTACACTTTGTTGCGTTTTTATTTCGTTTTTTGATTTGGGGCGCGAGTCATTTGTTCGACGCTGATTTCCGGGATCCGGACCTTCGCTGCAAGCAACCCCTAATTGCCGACCGACCACTTCAGAGGGATTCCAGCTGCACTTATCTGAGCCGGGCCATCAGTTGCTCGGCTTCTCAAGCTAATACCCCGCGTCTATCGCGGATCTCTCATCGAAATTATCCAGTGGCCGAAGGGGCGGAGTGTGTTTTAGCTTTTGCGGTGGGTTGTCCCCGCCGTGATCGCCATAACCTGGAACACACTCCCCGCTAATTGGTAAAATTCTTTTCACACGCGCTCGTCGCCTCGTCTCGCCGCCGCTTTCCTAAACGATTAATTTGGCTTGTTTATTTGATCAGTGATCTGATCTGGTTTCCTGAATGGGCCTAGGCATTCTGTTAGTCCCCATTGAGAAGCTTCTTCTTTCATTCAGAAAATCGCATATTTTCGTGTCTATTTTGGGGATTTGAATTTATTTTCTACATCTTTTGTTGGACTTTTGTGTGGTACCTTTTGTGGTCTGTTACCAAAAGCGCTAATTTCTGGTTAACTTCCTTTGTTGATATGGATGGAGCTGTGAATTCGTTTAGTCGCATAATTGATTGGGTGGCTGCTTTACATTTAGGGCTAAGAGCGGTTTTTGTTTTTTAAATATGAAGGGACTTCTTTACAAACTTATTTAAGAGTCAGTCATTGTGTATAATTCCAGCAAAGTCAAACCCATAAGGTTTTTAAATTGTATTCTTTAGGTAATTCTTTCTATGAGTTTATTTGTTTGTATTTTATTTGTTGATAATTAATTGTTAATTTTTTCCACCTCTGCAATGCACAATTTAAACAGAAAAGGTATTTCTATAAATTATTGAGTTAATTTTTATTTCCGCGAATGTAGAAAACAAAAACTCAACTTAAAACAGTTCTTATTTTTCTTTGAATCTCTTTTTGTTCCGGAAACGTGATTGATCTTTTAATTTTCCTCTCGCTTCAAGTATTCTATTAACGTCTTTTTATCATTTTAATATTCCCTCGCTAAGAGCATGCCAAATTCGATTTGTTTAAAATATTCCATCGCTCAGTCGATCATCACTTCCCGATTGTTATTGCCGATTGTTGCATTTAAAATTTTCCATATTGTGTTGGCATTATGACGATCGAAATTTGCGTTGCCAATTAGCGCTGGTTTTGGCCCAAAATGCCTTCAAATCGATGGCGACAGTTCCCCATTGTCGCTGATCGACAATTGTGCAAAGTGTTTTTTATTTTTCGCTTACTATCCGTAACTATTTTCCAACTTGGAGCCTAGCACCTGTTGGCGCTGTTGGGAAACAGCGAACTTTCATCTTCGACTGAACTTTTTAGACCAGTTCTCGGGTAACCAAATAATTTCGGAAATGTGAACGGGAAATCTATTCCCACAGGCCGCAGCCACGGGCTCAAGTGGGCGGCTTCGTCTGCGGCCCACTTCAGCTGTATTCGCACAATGAAAATGTTTTGCCCCGGTTTTCCACCCCGCCTTTTCCAAACGCTGCCACTCTGGCCACGAAAATCGCTCGCCCATTAGAGCATGTTTAATGTTATTTATTCATTAGGCTCAAGTGTGCGCGAAAAATAACAATTATAAAAAAGAAAAGGAAACTCACCATTTTTTCGGTTCGCGTAAAAAAAAGTATAAATCCGGGCCGGGGTCAGATTTCCCGAAAAACGATAATTGAGAGGCTGAGTGTAGTCGAGGCTGTGAAAACAGGAGTGCTTGCCACAGGGGCAGAGGCAGGATTTTGTTCGGAGGATTTTTGCTTAAATAATAAACTAACTAATTGTTTAGAAACTATTTTCAAAAACATAAAAACGATAGAGAAACTTTTACTCTTATAAATATGCTTTTTATAATTATTTAAGAATTTAATCTGTTTTTATAGTTAATACTGAACATCAACAAAAATGTCAGTTTCTAAATTATTATCTGCGTTCTTGTCCAGATAATTGTTTTATGAATAATATATTTTATAAACAAAATGTAAAATAATAAATAATCTTTAGTTTTAATAGATCGTAGAAACCCCCTAAGGGCTACACCCCTGGCACTCTTACAAGCACACTCTGTCCTTTATCCACTAACATATTTTTCGCGTTTCGGCGTTGCAACTGTATTGGTGTTAGGGGCAGGGGCGGCAGAGGGGGTGAAATTGCGGGATGTGAATTTCTATAAAGATTCTGTGGTGTTTTTTCATGGGCTGCGACTCAAAAGTCCTTGAAAACTTGAAGGGGGCCAGCTGTGGCAGGCACAATTAGACAGACAATTGGGCTTACTCAATCGGTTAAGCTATAGGAACGTATTTAGGGGTAACATTGTGCTATAGAAATTACGGAAAACTTATTGTTGCCAAAGTTAGTTAGCTAGTTATTTTTACTGCTAAGAGCCTTTTAAAGCCATGCTATTTAAACGATAAATAATAATATATATGCCTCCTTCGATGCAAAAACATTACTTTTTCCCTTATCCGCTCTGGAAGATTGCCTGAATATAATGTATAGTTCTTACACATGCTAATCAAAGCTCCGGCTTATGTGACCTGCCCTAACTCGACTTGCCAGCATTATGCTGAGGTGTTGGCCACAAACCTACACGCAGGACACAGCACACCCATTTTAGCCATTTTAGCTTTGTGACCTTTGACAATTATGCGCCCCTGCGAGCGGAAAACAGCCACCAAGACATCCAGAGGAGAAGCAGGTTGCCACACAACGGGGCCGGGAACAACTAGCGAGAGTTCCAGCACTTGACGGGCTTTCATTTAATTAGCCACAGCTGACAGTTAGCCGAAGAAAAGAACAACGGAGGTGCACTGGTGGGAGGCGAAGGCGCACATTCGCCGCCAAAAGTTGACACATGTGAGTTGGTCGCGACTTAACCCAACTTGACTCGACTCGAGTTGCCGTCGGCAATATTTCTGCACCAGAGTGTGGCTTGTGGGGTTTTCGAGCTCGCAGAGTTGAGTTTGCCATTTTCGCCCACTTGAGTTGGCAGGCGACCAGCTGGCAGGGTAAACTCGCAACCTTCGACACAAAATCTCAGACCAAGTTCATGGATGCACTGGAGAAAACGGAGAAGCGCTCTCAAAAGTAAACAACAATTTTTATTGTGATAAGAGTAAGATATTCTGGGATCCAAATTTGTTTTGTTAATGAACTATTTGTAATTTTAAAAAATCAAGAATATGTATATCTTGATGCTTGAAGGATTCCTTCTCAAGTTAAAAGCATCTGTTTATTTTAAACAAAAAGTAAAGAAGCTACCGTCGAGTGCGTTCGACTGTGAGATACCCGGTGCCCAAATTAAAGGGAATATGCCCAGATTAGTTTGTCCTTTAATGCCAAAATTTAAAAAAAATGTAAATTAAACAGTGCTAAAGCCAGAAGAAGATATTGACAAATGTTTCTAGGTTAGAGATATGCTTATTTATTTCTGAAACAAACTTGATTTCAGTGCAACAAATAAGAATGATGTCCCCGAAATTGGTAGCTCTAGCTCTTATAGTCCCTCAGATCTGTTGTTTCACATAGACGGACAAACGGAAAGACGGGCATGGCTAAATAGACTCTGCTGGTGATGCTGATCAAAAATATAAATACTTTATGGGATCGGAAATGTGTTCTTCTGGCACTTGTAACAATTTATTTGAAAAATTTTATAATAAAGATCTCAGAGCTTTTTTGAAACAATTTTGAAATAGTACGGTACCTTCTTATTTATGTATTACTTATATTATTATTACTTTTATTTTATTTCATCTTAGTGCGATAATTTCTGATAAATGATTTTGATTGTTCACAACTTCGGTACGTGTTCGCTCATATTGTTTACTAAAATAAAATGATATACATAAAAATGCAGAAGATTTACATTATATTATTTATTATAATGTATATATATTATATATTACAATAAAATGAACGCTTGGAACCCAATTTCTGTTAGTGTATCTTTGCTGTTTCGGAACGGGCCAAAGCACTTGACGCTGCTTCAATGGCTACAAAATGCAATACATAATGACATTTCACTTTGCAATTACAATATTATATTGCGCGGGCATTAAACGGCTTCAACTCCGGGCCTGAAATGCACTCGAAAACATTTCAAGTGAATGGCTGAGCATAAAAAACGGAAAACGAAAGAATTATAAATCAAAAATGTGAAAAAGAGAGTCGGTAAAGTCGAGAGAGAGAGGGGCGATAAAGAGGTGTACTGAGGGCAGTCAAGCATTAAAAATTAATTATGAATTTCAGGAATATTCAACTGCGCTGGGACGAAGGAATTTCTATGATTTATGGAGTAGGTAGAGGAGTCATAAATTTGACTTATTGAAGATGAGACCTCTGTGGTTCCTGGAGAGGAAAACACACCCCATTACCAGCCCATTTTCCATTGCCCTTAGGTGGAAAATTCTAGAAAGAAGGCGCCAAATGTTTTGGCAAACAAAGCGTAAATTATGAAAATTATGAATTGCCCTCGGCGTAACCATGGATATAAACCATTTTTATGGCTCACACATAGATCGCAGTCGTCTACCCGTTTAGGATTGTGTCTCGAGGCCCGATTGTCTCCTATGGCCAATGACATCTTTATTAGTTTCCACAACACTGCATCGACGAGACTCGAAAAAATGTCAAAAATATTTATAATGAATTATGATGAATTGCTTTTCGTTCTCAGCGAAATCAAGAAGAAAAGATCCCGACTTGAGGCCAAACCTGGCAACAACAATGCTCCCCATAACAAAAGCCAATTAAAAACCAAATTTAAGCTTTGCCGGTAAGACAGAAAATGAGTTTAGGTTGACGCGTCGATTAGCAGAATACTCTACTCTATTAAGGCATTATTTTTTAAGAAGTCATAATAAAATAAGAGGATTACTATTGAAAAATGTAAGACTGTATGTTTTCTGGACATAATTAATTTGTTCAAGTTTTCAATCTTTAGAAATGACACATGGCTTGGTTAACTAATTCTAGAATTTGCCAACAAATTCACCTCTAAACTTATCGGTTAGAACTCTAAATTCATGTCTGAAGCAGGCTAAGTCTACACAAGCTTCAGCTTAGAATGAATATACCTCAGTTGAATATATAGATATAGTTCCAGTTCGAAGGCTTCTTACGAGATGACTCAAGGATTGTCTCCGGGCCAAGAGCTTTAGACCAAAAGTAATTTCAGATCGCTGAGGCTGGAGCCGCCCGCTGTGAGTTGGCCCGGGGATCAACCCGGTAGCCGCCTGGGCAGTAGCGAAAAATAGTTTCATATATTCTTTCTGGGACGGCCATTTTGATATCACGATTGTGTTCCGTGACATGCCCAGTGACATTTGAAAGCGCTTTAAGGCCCCAATATACATACATAGGCATTCGAATAGCTTTTGACATTAATTGTCTGGGTTCCTTAGCCCTTGACAATTCGAAATTCATTTCAGATCGATGCCATAACAATTGCGTCAAATTAAAAAGTGAGCCAGGTTGGGGCTCGGACTCGGACCCCGAATATCTCCTATGTGTTTTGTTCGGGTATTTTTTGTGTCTTCAAGTGGCACGTGCTTTTGTGATCGGTGAAACCGTTGGTCGCATTTGTTTAGAGAAAGGTTTCTTTTCAAACCAATCTTATAATATACATAACAAACTGTGACAATGCAACTGAATGTTTGGAGATTGATTGGGCCCTGAAAGTGGGCCCTTATTTACGGATAGATTAATGTTAAGACCTGGTTTCAAAGGCGGATAGATTAAGGTCACAGGAACTTGGCAAATCAGCTCAACAATAACGCTCTCGACTGTCGCAATTTTCCCAAGTTAAACCCCAAAATCATTAGCATTAATTAGCTAAAATCATTATGGTCGCCGCACAACTGACCCGCAAATGTTGGATATTGATATTTCCCTAGGCATTCCCTGCGATCCTGGTGACCATTCATGAAATGCTGGTAGTGAGATCATCAATAAACTGATTGAAACCATGCTAATGACAACAATTTTTTGCTATTGAATTTGATTTCATTTTTTTCTTGCATCTGACAATATTGCAGATGCGGGAGAAAACGGTAGGGAAAGGGAGTGATCAACCGCTGACCGTTAAGAGATCGCATCGAAAAAATGAAACCAAATCGATCGATTTGTAACGTTCGAAATGAATTTTTATGTCGCTGCCGCGCCCCTTTTGGCTGCATAAATTTCGGGGGGAACAAAAAATATTTCTCTGAACCGAAAAAGGTAGCGAGAGCACCGGCAATAAAATTAACATCTTTGACACTAAGCTCTGATTTACTTTTGTTTTAATGTCGCGGGCTGCTTTTGTTCACGTGGTTCGAACTTGATTTTTATATGATCTGATCGCCGCTGAACCTAACACGCCTACCTGTCTTGATCGCAGCCAAGTCGAATCGGATTTACATAAGGCATTAAACTGGAAAATATCTCTTTAGTTGGGGTCGAGAGGAGCAGTCTTGATTGGCCAAGATCGAGCTGGAAAATTAGCCGAAATCTGTTTAGTAAAGTGGATTTCTGTGACAACTGTGTTATGCGCCAAGCTGATTTGGACCAAATATGCTTCGATTTCATTGGATTATCTGAATTAAATAGATCTGCGATTGTAAGCATTGTCATGGACTTTTATTCGTATGGTATAATCTCATGATCTTATGTTTAAAATATGGACAAGTATATTTGGAAAATGTTTAATGAATGTGTCTGAATTAGGGACGTATATCGAGAGAAAAAGGCCGAAATAATACGTTAGAGCTTTATATCATATTAAAAATATCCTAAAGTTTGTTTTATAGAAATGTTTTTATAGACTAATATTGCATTTAAAGTTAGCATATCGATACTATTCAAAAAGTCGGTTACAAATCGGTTTGCAACTTTAAAATATCGATTTCTATATCGACTTTCACATCAAAAATTGATTCAGTAGCACTATATCGATATTATCTCAACCTATCCTCAGCCTGAATTAAATTCAAGTTTAATATAATCATTATAGTGGTGATTGAAAATTTTCTAAAATTGTTTGGAAAGTAAATGATTTATTTTACAGTTTAAATATTAAAAACGTAAAACATTTAACAAATACGGTAATTATAACTGCAGAGGTAGATTTAAAGCGATTATCTTTAGCTAAAATGTCTTGATTCAATTTAGAATACTCAAATTAGGGACTCAGAACCCATTGCCACTGATATAAGTGACCAATCAGAATAAAGGTGAGCCCTTGCCAGAAGAATGGAGGCTGGGGCAGGGTAGACAGGCCCAAAGAAAACACGGCAAATCCTTGTTTAACCTTTGCCCCCTGAGCCGGTAGCTATTTAACTTTGGCAAACACATAACATGTCCAAATTTTCGCACCGACAAAAGTTTTCGCACAGACCGGGTTTCCCTTTCGCCCAAGGCGAAGGTTCGACCCAACCCCAAGCGAATAAAAAGGGGAACGGGTTCGACTGGAATTTGCATGTGGCAGGGGACGTGTTGCTCATAATCTTCACGCAGTCCTCGGATCGGGGATAATGGAACATTGATTATTATTTTGATACCACCACTCAAAAGTCTTGCAAATTAAGTACGCATTTATCTCAAGTAATTTGGGTTCAAATGTGCCGCAACTGCGGTCAAATTGTTCCACATACTTTGCGCGTTCTCAGACGAAAACCCGATGACGTTAAATGTAGCTACAAGATACTTGCCGGCCAAACTGGCTGCCATCATACGGCCACTTTGGTCCTTTGCTCCTGCGGCCCATTGTGCGAGTCGCCAAATGCTCTTCCTGTAGCAAATGGGCCGTCACTGGGTTCGGTTCGCTTTCGTTCCTATGATAAATGGTTTTTCAGCAGGACCAACAGAAACATCGCAAAAAGTAGCAACGTTTTTTCTGTCTTTTTCCCTTCTTTGATTTTATGCTGGTCGAGGGTTGTCACTGTCGCTGGGACTGATATAATTTGGGATTTCGTGTTAATTACTCTTCTATTATGTTTATGGGGTGGAACCGGAAGTTTGGTTTTGGCAGAAAGGCGCTTCTTCTTAATGGGGGAAATGGAGAAGGGGTTTCCGACAATACCTTGTATAGTTCCCCTTTCTTATTGTTTCCTTGCTAAGATATTGAAAAATGGAACTGTTTCATATTTTATGGCAAATGTAGAGTTTTCATTACCAAACATACATATAAACGCAATTTATTTTAAGATGTAGATTGTGGATCACTGTGGAGGTTAGTGCATGTAGTAATGATAAACACCGAGAGTGTGGTGCCACGATAGTTGAGGTTACTATCACAATATTTGATATCTTACATTTTTAGAGTTATAGCTACTATCGGCAATTTTATCTAACCTCGTTAAGATCGTGCTTTATTATATTTATTAGAGATATAAGAATATTGTAAAGAAAACAGGTAAGCAGCTAGGATTATCTATTTGAACAGAATTAAATATAGAAATATAAAATATATATTATATATGTATATACAAGTGCTTTATAATTTTTATCGTATTATTATTATTAATTTGCTCATATAATATACTACGCAGGAGCTTCACTCTAGTATGATGCATTCGCTAAATTCCATTAATATTTTTTTTTTACAAGCGTTGGCTAATAAACATATAATTTGTATGCAATCTCCCTAATTTAACTAGTTGCAGCTGAATTCCATTTGGCAGTAATTAAATAAGTAACTGGGTTCTGTTTGTGGCCGGCTTTAGTCTCACAAATCTGCACGTAGTTCGTCCAACTGGCAATTATTCAATTAGTGCGACGAGTGACGCGTAAAAATAACGCGTTCTAAGCCCCACAGCATCAACGCGAATGTAAACAACGGTCAACCAAGAGGATGGGACGCCGTGGTTCAGGAGGACTTATCCTCTCCAAAGCACATTGAACGTGGGGCTCTTAATTGCGTCGGAATCATACGCTTATGCATGGGAGCCGGCATTGGCAAATGTTTCCACATGCTTTGGCATTTCCGCTTCCGCTTGGCGCCACCTCTCCCGCCGCATCTCTCACTGGAGTCGTCCTGCTGCCAAATCGTTTTCAAAACTCAAGGGGCGTAAATTAATTACAGCACCCACTGTGCGATAGGTGTGTGTGGGGGCCTTCCTGATATATCTGCTTTTATGGCTTTGTGTTCCTCCCAGCCAACATTCTGTTGCCAAGGCCTTCTAATTGCTCTAAATGCTCAGTGGGCTTCGTTTCGTTTTCATATCGGGCTTGCTGAGGTGGCTGTCATTGTTTGAGCAAATTTTAAGAATTGTTTTCGTTCAGCGGAATCATGGCGAATTATTTTAATTGCATATCCGAGTGGGCGAAGAACAGCAGGATAATATAATTAAATGAATCTAAATCACGGTTTAACGGAGGCTACAGAAAGTTCTGAACAATAAAGAAATAACATAGAAGAATTTACACGTTCTCATTTATAATGTTAAACCTTAATTTCTTAAAAAAAACTTACTTAATAATACAGACATTATATTGTGAGGTTTTTGAATGATATTTGTAATTCGTATTTGTATTTGTAGAACTGAATTCTTCCGATTCTTCCAGATTTTCATTTAAGTTGATTCATCGTTCTTATGAACACTAGGCCGAATTGCGAATATATTCTTAACCTACATTTATGTTTAAATATCGAATATGGCAGATTTCGAGTTGAATCTTTGTATTTTTATACTTTTGCAGGGTATTATCACTTTGGTTGAAAATCAGCATAGTGAGGATAAGCACCGAGACTGTAATGCCTAAGGAGACTTCTACATATAGCCTTAGAATTGAAAGGTATTGATATACTACAATTACGACAAAAACCAAGCAAGAAAAGCTAATTTCCACGGAGGCGAAGTTTTTATACCCTTGCAGAACATGCTAATTTAGTCCGAAAGTTCGTCCGTTTGTCCGTCTCTCTGTCCGTCCGTTACTATGCAAGCCCCTTTTCTCAGTTAGTTAATTAAAGGTGCATACTCCTCGTCTTCTTCTTAATCGAATTAGTTCGAAATATGAAATGCAGTGGCAGAATCATTTTCGTAATATTTATTCATAGATTCTAAATAAGAAAGTTCTAGATCCTCGGCAACAACTGATTCGATATTGTCATGTCCGTTGGGAAAGTCTCATTCACTTTTCCAAGCAAATTACAAATATTATAATAACCTTTAAATAAAAATACAAATTTGAAATTAATCAAATAAATAATAATAATAATAATAAACATAATAGATACATAATCAAATTAAATAACATTTATATACCGGATTTCTATTTCTGAAGATCAATTCGTTAAATTCCCCAAGCAATTCAGAGCTCCTGTTTAAATCGTTTATTTAATTTCCATAATCTCTTAGACAAGAACATTTAGGGTCATTCCCAATTGTTTTATTGATATTTTCTTTTGATGACTACACTCTACATTGCTAACTATTATTAACTGGGATAATGAAATGTTCATAATGACAAGTAAGACCGAACATCTGGCCAGCGGGCACAAGTGGCTTAGGAGGAAAGTACTCCTTGCTCTATTTTGGTGCACGCTTACCACTAAACGCTGCCTTTTGTCCTTCTGCTACCGAGGACCTCCCAATATGACTTTATGCGGTCTCTTTCTCCGCCTTTCTACTTGTAAATTTTCCTTTGACAAAAAGACAATTCTTTAACGAAAAATTAAAATTTTAAATACGCAATTGTCCTTTTTGTGTGATTGTCCTGCCGATGCCGAGCCACTGTCTCTATTGCTGGCTCTTTTGAAGCGAACCGCGTAGCACAAAACAAGCAAACAATCGACAATGACAATTGTCCTGGCCTGGAACTGAGTGCCGGGGTTCGGTTGCGTCTCCCAGAAAATTAGCATTTTTCGTTCAAGTTGCGCCGTTGCGCCCCGACCCATTCCCTAGAAGTAGTGCCATAAGAGGCGAGGAACTGAGACCCACCGCAAGGCAGAAATGAGACCCATAAAACTCTGCAACGAGACGAGAGTAAGGGCCATAAAAGTAAACCAGCTTGAGAATCGCGTGCCTTGAAGCAATATTTGCATTGCCTTCCTCGGCCAGCCATCACCATTGCCAGCCATGGCTAACTGTTGCGAGGTGTGATTTATAACGTTTGTAAAAATATGACAGACTTGTCGTATAAATTTTCATATTGTTAGCAGCAGTGCAAAAATGCCACCAAAAGCATCTCCTCGAGCGCCTTTTGTTAGCTCCCCCTTTACCTTTTTTTATTTTGTAAGCCAAGCCATCCTCTTTTGAATTCTCAATTCCCGATCATCTTCACCGTCGGGGTCAGCAGCATTTTTGTTCGCTTTACCGGCTGCACGTGCTTTCCCCGTTGGGTAATAAAGCATTCCTCATTGTTTCTACTCAACGGCAAGTGCCCCAACCGAAAGGGTCCATAAAAATAAACCACATATACATAAATATTCCTGCCTAGATATTATTATTACATCGGATGCAAGAACGAAGGAAGTCGATCTTACGAGTCCTAAGGTGTGTGATGCTCTGGGCAAGGGTGGTCTGCATTCCGGTTGGAAACACCTTTAACAGAAGCTGAAATTGCCTTAGCCCAAAGCAACCGAAGAAGTAAGTTTCTTCATTTATATTCGGATATTAACGTAAATACAGAAGTGGCTCTTCAGAAATAATTTAGTTTACTAAAGACCTAGCTGAGATATTAAGGAAAGAAGATAATAAAAGGGTTTCTAACCGAGATCATACCCTTACTTAAGTATTATTTATTATAATAATATATATTTTATTATTAAATTTTGGGGGAATCTGTATTCGGATACAGAGGATTATGTTAAGGTATATATGTTTATTATTCATTATAGCAGAGCACAATTTCGATTAGTTCTGGCACTCAGTGCAAGCATGATGAGAAGCGGAAACAGAGCCCACCCACTTCATCCTCCCGCCATAAAATCAGGCAGGCCAGTCGTCCTTGACCAAGCCGTGCGATCACTGATCAGCAGTCAGTGCTTCGTGTAGGAGTGACGGCAAGGCGTTTTCGGTGACCTAAAGTTATTAGGCAAAGAGTGTGACCTTTATGACGGCTCGACGGCCCTCGGCCTTTTCGATGTGAGATCAGCGATTTGAGCCTAAGTAGAAACAGACGCGAGAGTCGCGCGATCTGTTGTGGGTATTTCCATTTTTTCCGGGTGGGTGGGAAGGTCGCGTGTCCGGAGACAAAAGCTAATGCCTGGCCCATTCCATTGTCAGGCTAATGCTAATGCTTTCGGCCAGGTTTCCTGGCTGTTTGGCCTTATTAGTGTGCCGTTTTATTGGGCAAGGAAATTCCGAAATTAACCCAATCCCAACTTCCGAGAAGGCGGACGATTAGCGCTCGTCTCTCGTTTGGGCTCTGTGAAAATTCCGCGGAAATTTCACACGTCCTTGCGAGGGCGGGGATCAACGATCAGGGCTGGGTCCTAGACGGCTCAGATTTGGCGATATACAGATGGCTCTGTGTATCCGATACTTGATACTTGATTGCGTAATCCCTGAACTCTCAAATCCCCACCCCATCGCCTGAATAATGTATCCTGACATATTAGACAATCCCGGATACAAAAGGTAAAAACGCAATACAAAAACATTAGGAAACAATTGAAAATGTTGAAACATAAGTCCCCCAACTCCCTCTGGCCACTCGAGACTTTGTGGATATCCTTGTGTATCCTGCGCAATTTGTGTGTAACTCTTGTTGTTGTTGTTGTTTTCGTTATTGTTGCCGCTTTTCATTATTGTTCTGTTGAAGGAGAGGAAGGGATGCGCTGCTAGGAGGAGCGAGGGAGAGGTCCAGAGTTAGCGTCATCGCAATATATATTTTTTTCTATTCACTTTGTTCGCGTTCCTAATTTTTTTATTCCACGGCATTATTATCCCCGATATTTCCTCTACACAAAATGGGAATTGGAAAGCATTAATATTTATTTATGGAGCAGCAACCAAGTGCGCATTATGACAGCATTTGCCATGGGTTAATTGAGCGACTACCCCAACTTACAGTCAACGAGGCTGCACCGAGAGAAACGTTACTATTATTTATATTATTAAATTGTAAAAATGCGGGGCAGTGTGTAAGCCTTTATTGCTTGATATCTTAAGTGCTTGCCTATATTATATTTGTTATATTTATTTACTCAGTATCCTAAAGGTTACACCTATATTTATGGCTTTAGTCGAAAATATTATTATTATAATAAATTATGAGGATTTAATGCTAGAACTTAGTTAACAATCATTTAGATTATTTAAATATATATATTTTTTTAATGTTATTTATATTTATATTATTTTAAATTCTTTAGTTCCTTTTATTTTACTTTAAATATATTCTATTGTCGTAAATTGAAACTGAGTTGTCTTCTGATTTTGTCGTAAATTGTTCCATAGACGGATAGCATTTATAAAGAATTAACGATTTATCAAGTTATTAGTCCTATTTGTCTTATTTATATATACAGATAGTTTTGTTCATGAGCTGTCATAATATACTATATTAGAGTCCTATAAGTAACCGATGAGGTGAGGTTTAAGTCAATAATTTAATTAGTCTACACGTTGTAAATTAAACACAATTGTAACTATTAAATAAAAGGCTACCGATAACTTGTGAATAAATATATAATTCTACAATTTTAAGTAGCAATAAAATATATTTTATATTATGCAAAAGACAGCCTTTACAGATCTAGGTACTTTACGCCTTTTCAAGATAGTGGAACTTTGCATAAATTACGCGTAATTAACTTGATATTTTTTTAATAATTATTTGCAAGATATATTATAAAGGCCAATATTAGGCCCCTAATTGTTTCTCAGTGCACCTTTAAGTAGGCATAACTGTACCTAATCAATCGAGACTGACACTCTTCTAACAATGCCACTTCTCACTCTGTAAAGGCCGCTATCCCTGCGATGACCGGATGTTCTGGAGCATGGTCCAAGCTGATCTAATCTGACATTTGGTAGACAATCAATGCATCGCTGCACAGATTTACCAATAAACAAATTTTGCACATGGAATAGATACACGCAGTCCGCACTCACGGATGCAGGCCCAAAGATACACAGACATTCTGTGGCGGAGATTAGCGTTTTACGCTCGTTTGAATTTTTATTATACTAAGCTCGGGATTAAAAACTCGGCATTGTCTGGCAATTGAAGAGGGGTTGTCCTGTCGATTGTTTCCGGGGAAGGGGGTTTCCACTTATAGGGTCGTTGTCGGGAGGGTGGCTCGCTGAACTCGGTGCGGGGTGATGCGTCAAAATGTAACTGTCAGCAGCGATACTAAGCTCCGATCCAGAGCTGACAAACCTGAGATAGCCTTTAACAAGCCCAGACTGTCACTATTCTAAGACACAAATCGTTTAACAAGCCGAGGAGGCGAGGCTCACAAGGTGACTCGCACCAGTTGGTCTCTAGATCCTGCCAGACAGTTTGTCGCCACTCCAGGGCCCATTCAACCATGGACAACCAGACAGAAACCGAAACAGAAACAGAATGCACATAAAACATTTAAAGAAAAATAGATTATGCCATGAATGAAATGAAACGAAATGAAATTTCAGAATGATCTCAGCAATTCTTTACTAATCTACGGACCAGGGACCATTGTTGGCCCGGACTGCTGATCTTGGCAGACATGCTGGCGACGGCGATCGTCCAACAATAAACCATCGGGTGGCAGGTAGGTTTCCCGACCCCGACTCCCGACTCCCACTCCCTATTCCTCTGGAGGAAAGGAAGTCCATGCGGCCCTGGCCATTGTCCACAGATCATAGTTTATGCGTCTGCTACGGATCCGATCCGAAACGATCCGAACTATCCGAGCCGATCCCATTGTTGGCCACACGCTTTTCGTAGAACAGTGTGTGACAAACAGTGGAACAAGGGAGACATTGGGACTCGCCGGGAGACACTGGGAGAAACGACTTCTCCGCGTCGCTCTATTCACATCTCTGTTTCAGCTTTCTGTTCATATTCTTTCCATTATGGGCATTTATTTTGCGGCCTTTATGCCCAATGTGTTGCTGCTTATTAATGTGGAAATGCCTCTCCAAATTGGAGTGTCATTTGGTTTGATAGCCAAGGCCAGAGACAAAAGGATCCACCGTCAATAGGCCAATGCTCAGCGAAGTTGTAAGGGTAGAACTTCGCTCTATAAAGTCCCCCCGACCCGTAAAAAGAGTGTGAAAGGAAATATTCAGCCCGATCACAATGGAAATGGTTACAATTCAAAAGACGTTCACTTTATCGAGGTTGACATGCTAAAAGTGCCACTGATTGAAGGGAAACCATGATAATAGAAAACTAATATGTGTGTGTGTACAACTCCCTTTGAAGTTTTACTGCAATGACAACGAAATTACGATTTATAATGATCCAATTTTAAATCTAAAGTAAATAATAAATAATGCTCACATTATAATAGATATTAGTTTGTCTGATCATATCACGCCAACACCAATCATACAAGTTATTTATTCTTTGAAGTTTAAGTTTGTTTACAATTTAATATCGCTTACATGGAGGAAATAATTTAGAAAGTATGTAAAAAGAACTATGCCGTTTTTTGTGTTTGCCTATTTATGATTTTTGAAAAATAATTAATGTAAAACAAGAAGGAAACTAAGTTCGGCATCACGAAGCTTGTGTACAAGTCTCTTTGAATTACCCTTGTAGACAATAATACCAATAATTAATGCCTTTCGTCAACAAATAAAAAATTGATTTTTTGGAAAGCTATATTTGATAAAACTATTCTGAAAGTTTCAAGGCGATATAGTAAGCATAGTAACGGACACCCAGACGGACAGACAGACGGACATGGCTAGATCGACTAATCTGATGATGCAGATCAAATATTTACAAGTCTTATGTGGACGCTTTCTTCACTGCGTTGCCAGGTACAGGTCAAAATTATTGTAGCCCTCATGGATTTACAAATACTGACAAGAATTTTCTACAATCCCGAGTTTACTTAAATTTAACTTAAAGTAAATTGGAAGCTTTCGTTTATGTGGCAAGACTTCCTAAACTGTTAAGACTGGAATTAAGATTGATTGGCATTCGATAGCTTCTTAGTTGTAGAAATACCTATACTGATCAGTTATGTACATAAGTAAAATTATACAGTACAGTACAATTAAAGATTGTCCTCAATAAAATTAATATAAAACTGATTAAATTGTTTGACATAACAATTTTATTCAGGACAATCTTCTCTCTAAAACAGTAATGCCTACACGCATACATTAATACATTAACGTAGCATTTGTGCTGTCTGTGCAGACGGCATACGAACGCTTACACTCTCTGTGTGAGCAGAGCTCGGGCAGCGAAACATGCAGACTCGCGAGTCCATCTGAGAGCTATCACTGGCCTAAAATAATTGTTTTATAAAGAGATTAACCTACACATACGACTATTCAACTTTTTTTGTTTGATTCAGTTAACAACTGAAATACAATTAAACAATATGCCGCTCAACTCAGAGAATAGTTACCTAAATACAATTCTCTTGGATATCTGTAAGTGCACTCGAGTCTGAGTCCGTAATCCCGTAATATAAATGATATATTATGTCAGATCAGAAAGAGAGGCGGATATAGAGAGGGACGGGATGCATTTGCCTATGTAAGCGCTGTGTATATAAGAGATCAAGTACGCACACCAAGAAACCCAGACGCCGACGCGCCAGACAGTCTGTCGCCAGAAGAAAACGAAGAAGAGCCGTCCGAAGAAGAATAACATGCAGAGAGGAGAAAGAGGAAGGACAAAAGAAAGAACCAAAAAGTAGCAGGCGATCAAAAAGAACACGCACAGTCAGAGCGAGACAGAGGTATGCGCACTGCGCGAGGATCACTTGCGTGGCCCGCGGGTCGGAGCGAGAGAGAGCGTAGGACAATGCAAACAATGGCCACCTACTCAGTGGTGGTAACTGATCTCGTTCGGATCCCGGGTCTCCGATCTCCCCGAGCCCTACACAGTTCCCAGTTCCCGACTGCCGAGCCCGTGCCCCGAAGCCATTTGACTTTTGTTATGCCCTGCACTTTATTTTCATTTGTTTTGGGAATTTCCCAAATAAAAGGTAGTTAAAGCCAAGACAATGCCCACACAGCACAGGTAGAGCCCCGGGCGAGTACAGTCCTAGGATGACATCGGGGACACCGAAAGGGAGAAACACCTGAAGCACGCAGCGGACTTTCCCAGGCTCGATTCTAGTCCAGCTGGTGTTTCTGCTGCAAAGACAACAGCCGAGCTCCGACAGGAAGGAGTAAGCCGCTCCCTAAGCCGGCTTTCACTTATCAGCCCAACGACAGATCCCACAGATACGATCGCCGGGACATGGAAGTTAGCCATGGCCAGATTTAAATGACCGCAGCTAAGCGGCGATTTGTATAATTAGAAGCCGCATGCAAATTGTGGGAATTTCTGCCTCACTGAGCCTCTGATTTTTCGAAAAGATATACAATCAGGGCCTAATGCAAAATGAATTCGCATGATCCTGACCGAAATCCAAAAATATAAATATAATCTAAATGCCCTTAGAAACTGAATGGGAGTATATTTAACACACCTTATGTCTAAAAAACGTTTTATTAACGTATTTATTTAATTAAAAATAGTATTGCTAAGCTTCATCTTTCAATAAAAAAGTGAAGACGGAGGCGAACTTTATATACCCTTGCAGAATATGATATAGTGGATGCATACTTCAATTTAAAATAATCTTTTATAATTATATTAAAGAAACATATATCAAGTTCTGGGTATCTTAAAGCATCGCGGGAATATCAATTTTAGTTATCTGATAATATTAAAAGAAATATCCACAATATTTGTATACTTCACAGATTATTGGACTACGAGTTTGATTAAATTCTGAAACCATTTTTATAGTCATAGTCCGCTATTCTTACAAGCATTAAAACTTTGTTCATATGGTCTGATCGTTCCTATTACTTAATTACCAAGTAAGTCAAGTTTTCTAGTCAATAATTAGTATTATTAATAATGAGTAGTAGTATTAAAAATTAGTAGTAGCGTACATCTCAAAAGATACAATTTTTCTGGAAAAATGCGTTATTCTCAAAGTAATTTTCAAAGTAATTCTACATTTTACAAGACAACATTTATTTACTTGTAAGTTAAAACAAATAATTTTTTTATCGAAAGGGTGTAAAAAGCGCTTTATTAATTTAAGTTACTATTTGTTCTTAAAAATAAGGATGCACTTCAAGATATATCTTACATACTATAACAAAAAAATCTTACTTCCGATTTTGGGAGCAGCGATTCTATAACCTTAATAACTTTATAATATAAAAAATGTCTATCTTAGTCAAGATAACTTCGTAATTATCTCAATACCGTACCCTTTTACTTGAAGAAATCGATTAGAATGATTTCCAAAAATGATTTATGAGATCCAAATCGAATTCAAAACTATTTCCAGAACAGACACAATAACCCAGAAATTCTTCGACAAAATGTCAAAATTAAAGAAAGTTGCGAAATTCGCCTTCGTTAAGGAATCAATTGTAATAAAAAAAAAAGGTCGCGGGTCGTGGGTCGCGAACCCTTTTCACATTGGTACAAAATCAAAATCGATGCGCCCTGGATCGAGGCAACCCCTCCGAAGATGTTCGGCAAAGGCAACCTCACCTGCGCAGTTGACAAAAATAATAATGAAAAGGAAAAAAAGGGTCACGCATCTTTTTGCATTTACGAATAAAATACAAAGATGGTAAAGGGGTCGGGGTCGAGTCGAGGCCGACGGTTTTCGACTTGATTGAGTTTTTGCGCTCGCTGATCTTCGATCGATGCCCTCTCGATCGGCTCAAAAGGTCTGAAATAATTGAGTTCGAAAGGTTGTGAACAAAAAATTTGCAAGCATGTAATTGTCAATTCTATCCTCCTAAGATTTTTCGGAAAAGGTCGCACGACGAGAGGAAGAGTTGAATTTAACTCCTTTGTTGTTTATTTATTGGCATCCGACTTTGGCGCAGCTTCAAAGTAGAGCAGATCAGTCTGAGAACCGGCAAGGGGTTTGATTTTTGCATTCGAATGCGAACAATGAATTCGTAATTGCAATAACATGCAAAGCGAAAACACGAAATCGAAATTTTGTCCTCGAAAAAGGCGCCAAAGAGGGAATTATGATATTCTTAAAGGTTTTGAAAAGAGCGATAATTGAATTCGATTGCCTTGTATAGAATTTCGAGGGATTATCTAAGCTTTATGTTAATGTTAAGGTGATTAGCAATTAACAATCATATCATAATAATTTTTCACTAAGTAAAATTGATAGAATTTGATTTAAGATTCGCCTATTATGAGCGTGTTCTTTTTAAAAATATGGCTCGCAATATATTATTTTGGATAAAATGAAGGAAAATACATAGTTACTTCTTGATTAACAAACCTTTACAAACCAATATAATTTGAGATCCCCTGAACGATCTCTTATAATTTTTATTCGCATACAGAAATTACCACGAAATCTGAGAGGTTTAAGTGCCTATTTCACTCATGGAAGCGATAGATTATAAAGATCTCTGCCATTATTTTTGAGATCACTTAAATTGTCGTTAGTGGTTTCCCCCCATGAAATGAACAATAAGCATGAATCAGATGACATTTTCACGAAAAGATCACACATTGTCTGCCGAGGCTCGCAAAAAATGAGCAATCTTAAGCAACAATTCAATAAAGTATCGCTTTACCCGCAGTCCGGAGTCCTGAGTCCGAATTTGCATTGATTTCTATGACCATTCAAAACCAATCAAGTGTGAGTACGCGATCCTGTGAGCGATCTATATGCAAATGCGGCACAGAAGTGTATTCAAAGATTGAATTTCATTGCCCAACAAAGGCGAATTGCAACCGTGGCGAAAATCAAAGAAAGAAAAGCATCGCAGGAGGGGACACGGAACTACCTACCACCCGTCATTCGTTTCAAATCGGGGATCGATCGTGTGACATTTGAACTCGATGCGTAACGAAGATGCCTATTTTCCCTTTTGCGAATGCGAATTCAAGACAATTCGCATTTGCATGCATCTCAGATTCATTGACATCGATCGTCTTGACTACTGTTTGTTGATTTTTAATTTATTTTTTTGATTTTTTGCGCAGCTGGCGTTTGCCAATTGCGGTTTCCTGAAGTGCAGCACACCATCAAAGTGTCATCCATCATTTTGATGGGTTTCTGCATTTTTCGTAACTCGCGTGTTTTGTTGTTTACATGTTGTGCCTACTCCACGCCAAGTCACACGGATCTCTGTAATTGAATCTTTTATCCTGCCAGCTAGATCGCTGGGAAACTCTTATGCATACGTCTCAGGAAAGGTCAAATAGCCTTTAAAAAATACCCTTTAAATGAACAGCAGTGTCCCACATTTAGTTTTTAGGTTAAAATTAAAATGCTCTTAGAGAGTGTTTTAAATGAATTCCACTAGCTTATAATTGATCATATAACCAATAAAATATCGGCCTTTATTGTTCTGTAGACATTACATTCAGTAATAATTTGAAATGTTAAAAAACCCCTTTTAAGGTTTTCCATGGCAAACGGGTCACCTCAATAAAAGCACTTTCTGCAAGGGCATGCTTGATATGCAAATAAATTTGCATGAAATTCACGTTGTGTACGCGGATGCGTGGGGGTCTCTTACCACAAAGGCCAAGGAGCAGCCTAATGGGGCAACTTGAATAATAATTTTCCACTTAGCCAGGCCGCGCCGTGTGCCGTGGGTCTGGGCCAGGCTTGGGGATCGGTGCCCCAAACTAATCAACTGTCAGGGCCAAAATAACTCAATTAACTTTATCTCGCCGGCGAGTTCCACGGAATTTCCAAATGCAACTGTCAAAATTGTTGTCTGTGTTGGAAATTCGAACGAATTTCGAGATCAAAACAATATGGAAATGCATTTCTCAAAGACAAGGGCCAGACCGAAGCGATCCGGCCATTGATCAGCCCCATATATAAAGTGGCGACTGTCATATCACAACGGCCACGATGACTTTGTATGAAACGCATTTCGATGGCAGTTAAGTGGAGTGCACAGGAAATATTTCTTAGTTCGAAGTTTGTTTGGTACTGAAAAGTTTCTGAAAGAAATTGAATAACAATTAAGTGAGCCTACTTACGTACCTTTTTAAGGATATTAGTTTCAACTTTGAACACAAAAGTCGGCCATTACATCTATCTTATCCGAATTCTTACAGTTAAATATTCTTATAAGAAACGCATGTTGGTTCTTTCCAGCTTAATTTATATGAATATGATTATTGACCTCCATTTTTTCTTTAGGTGTAGTGTGCTGGGGACATGAGAGTCTCGCACTCGCACACAGCTGGTGGTTCCAGCCTGTCTGGTGTTAGCCAGACCAAGTGGCGACCCGTCCACTGCCAACCACTTGTCTTGGAATGTTTTCATGGGGGAAAATGATTTCTTTCTTCCCGTCGCTTGTTGCTGCCTGCCTCGAATTAAAAGGCAGCACCAGCAATCAATATCCAATAATCAATAGAGCAGCAACATTTCCCTTTCCATTTCCCAGCCGATGGCCGTATCCATGCATCTGCATCCACACACAAATGACAAAAGCGCATCCACAGTTGTTACTGTATCCGTATGGGCAAACAATGGCAACAGCAACATTCGGAGTCACTCCTTCCCAGATACAACAACAATAACAATGACGTTGCCGCAAAAAGTTTCTTACGAAGGCCCCCAGAAGAAGAATCGAACCTAATGAGTTGGAGAGCAGCGCAGCACTTCGGGGACCGATCAACCCAGACCGGTTGCCCAAGGCACAGTGGGATGCAGAGTGAAACTTTCGGGCACAAATTGGGACCAAAGAAGTAATTATAATTAAAGAGTAAAAATATATTCAGAATATAAAGACATTCATAGGCTTAAGAGGTAGGTAGGATTTTAAAATATATATCTAAGAAGTTTGTTCGTAGTCATAATTTAAATTTACAAACTAAACGAACTATTATAAATACTGTATAAAATAAGATACAAAATGTTTTTTAAGATAGTTGTTTAGAAATATTACAAAATATATAAAGGTTCTGTTTAAGATGTGCAATAATCATTAATATAATGACAAATAAATACGGATAAGGTGAAACAAATAATTACAACAAGTAAATTAATAAAAATATAACCATAATGGTAATGAATGGATTATTAAGTTTGTTAAGTTATTTTCTCTCTGAAAATTAACTGACTTATCCCATTGTAACTCATGAACTCCGGTGCTCCGGCTGTCTCTGATTGAATCCACTATTTATGCGCTTAAGGTTAATCAAAGCCCATTCCGGCAATGCCTTACACTTGGACAGGCAGACAGAGACAGAAACAGACACAGAATCAGAGACAGGAGAGAGACAGGCGGACGGACGGCGGGACGGACGGACAGAACGGGAGGCCGGCAGAAACAATTGGAATCTTTTTGGCCGTGTCATAAATGCCAATGAATATATGAGGGAATAAGAAAAGAACGGCCGCAGGATATGCTGGCCCAGTGCCATCCATAAATAATCAAATTTTATGTCTTTCGCGGGCTCTTCTGGGGATTAACTAAGAACAGAATCCGGTGTATACATATACATATATATATTAATATATGGGGCACCATGGGGCGCCAACCGATTGTCCGTACTCAACGGCCTGTTTGTTCTTATTAAGAAGAAGGCGACCGCTACACAAGAATCTAAAAAATTTTAATGAAAATCCACACCAGCGAGGTATGAAGTTATGCACGCTAAGCCCCTCTCAGACGCCTTTCTTCTAGAGATGGCACAAGAGAAATTAGTATCGGCCATCTTTAATTGTGTGTTATCAAAGTCAATAAAGTTAACGCTCTTTCGAAATCTAGACGACTCCTTAAGAGCACTTTAAAATATAGCAAAATATTTATGTTTCTTCGGTCGAAATGGTTTGAAAAACACCATTTTTTTGCAGAATTTATATTTATTTACACAGTCACATGATTCATTAAATTCTTCTATCCTTAAATGTGTTCGCTATTACTAAGGGTTTCAAAATAAAACGTTGAAGATATTTAAAATAATTTAAATAATTCCCTAAAATATAATACCCTTGGTAAACTATTCAAAATAAAAATGCAAAATTTAAAATTAGATATTTTTATTAAATATTAAATATTTTATTCGTTTATTTTATTACAATTTATAATAAAAAATTACCAATTTTTAGAGAGCAACATACACCCTTCACGAAATTCCTTTAGTAAAATCCTATAGGGACAGGCGAATTTATTCTGTATAGTTATGGTATTATATTAAGATTTTCCTCTCGATACTTTATGCCTATTTCTTCGTGCCTCTTCCCCATACATTTATCTATTGGTAGAACTATAGGCTGCCACTTATTTATCACAACAAATCAGTGCGAGCACCCACACAAAACCCATTCGCCACGCGCCCAAGGTGGCCTACCCTCCGCATCGCCTCCGATTCCTGGACCTAGGGCTCCTCCAGCCTGTCCACACGATCAGTGCAATTAAGAGTCGAATCGGATCGGATCGGGTTCGGCTGGGCTTTTAGTTCGTGCCTGGGCTGGGTTGGGCTTGCACTCCTTTTTCGGGCTCTGTAACAAGGTGCTAAATCATTGGCACGACATTAACCCCAAGCTACGGCACACTTTATCAATGCAAAAAACCGAAAAATGTTGCGGCTATCAGCGCCAAAAAGGATAATGTGTGACGGCAATAACAACACCAACAACGGC
This sequence comes from Drosophila kanapiae, assembly GCA_008042475.1. Taxonomy (NCBI): domain Eukaryota; kingdom Metazoa; phylum Arthropoda; class Insecta; order Diptera; family Drosophilidae; genus Drosophila; species Drosophila kanapiae. The sequence continues at coordinate 59,261 of VNJM01003242.1, forward strand.
AGCATCAACAACAGAAGAAATCCGGGCGGCCTGGATGCTGCCCATTTGGTGAGCAGCTAATGAAAGCGAAATGGCTGAATTACGACTGCCACACAGTTCACGGTGGGCCAAACCGTCGGGATAAATCAGTAATTGCACCCATAACTATTCGTATTTTGTAGATTTTCTGTACATAATTAAGCAATACTTCTGAAGAAAGATAAGGTATAACTATTTACAAATGTAATATTAATATTTTATATTTTAAAGTGTTCCAAACTCAAGGTCTATGCAGCTTAAACTCGTCAAAATTTGACTAAAAACCAGATAAGTTCACACAGAGAACCTTTTGTGTAGCGAGGTTGTCCAGATGCGTTTCAATATATAAACATTGCCTACCCGACCTCTGCCAGCACTGCCAGCGTACGTTTGGCATCGGCAAAGAAGCTCGGGACAGCTCGGTCTTAATCAACGAATGCGTGGGGCCACCACTGACACTTTCAAGTTCATTTATTTAATTCATGATACATAATTTAATTTATGGATTATAATTAAAGGATTCTTCAAATTTATAATAAATTAAATAGAATAAGCCTGATGATATATTTGTAGGAAATGTATAGTTTTCAATACAATATGTCAGTGGTGGCTCCACTGTGCATTCCCAGTTCGCTCCTCACGCGATGTGCGACAAAATAAAAATGCGCAGCCAATACAGCAACAACTTCAACGGAAAAATGGCTAGAAAAAATGTGTAAAAATTGTTTGGATTTTTCACGATGGCATTTAAACCGCTTTTCCCCAGTCCCCATTCCTCGCCTTTTCCACTTTGTTCCCCGCCATTTAATGGCCGTTTGTAGTTCATATGGTGACCATCGGTAGTTCATTCAGGGACCGGCAGTTGCCAGTTGGCAACATTGTCATGGCTGCAAATTTATGGCCAAGCGGGGATGTGGATGGTTGGAGGGGGCGGGGCATCATTGTATGCAGAGCAGAACCCTTTGAGCCAAGCCAACTCGCTTTCAGCTACTACTCAGCCATTTATTTCTTTCACCAGGCCACGCTTGAGGTATTTGGAAGTAGCCATTCAATGCCAAATGTTGGCATGAAATTGGGTCAAAAAGCGTTTGCAATAATGACTGCCAAAAAGTAAAAAACAAACAAATACAAAAAATAAATATAATAGTGATTGAAAAGTAATAACAATAATGAGAGCGAACGACAAAATGATCAAAAGATATGCGAAGAAAAAGAGAAAAACACATATAACCATTTATAACAACTGTAACAACATTAACAACGGACAGCAACAACGAACAGTGGCAGCAGCACGAGAAAGCTTAAAAAAGCATAACAACAAATGATACGGAATTCGCAATCAATCAAATATTGCTTAATAATTAAACAATTCAATAAAATCAACACAACGAACCTCAAGAAGTCGCAAAAGCGAGATAATATGTGAGCCGAAAATGTGTTTCATTCAAGTACTGACGATGTGATACTCTTGAGATTGTAAAGGCGGATATCTTAAATTATATACATTGGTAATAAATTGTATAATTCACCAAATTAAACTATATAAATAGTGAAGTAACTTCGAGTAATCTAAATAACTAACTCTATCACTAAGTATTTACAAGATCCCTCGATCTTTTCAATAGCTAAATCGGATGAATTATCGATTTCCTAATTGACCAAACTACTCGAAAGTAAAAGATCCGATAGATAGATAATGCGGAACTTTTTCGGAAGACACCGCTATGGAGAACGGAACGGCTTTTGGGGAGCAGTCGAAATCAAAAGTTGTTGCACCGCTGCGGCGGACCGTTGTTCATCGGGGCCCCGGAGATGATATGGCCCGCTCTTTGGGGGCTCGTTTCTAAGCAGGGCTTTGCTGGCATATTACCGGGCAAAATGACAAATATTTGTTGTTTAGTTATTGAACGGCATGAATAGGCTGCCCTGGGCCGCAATCCGATTTGGGGGCTTTTGTCACTCGATTGCCTGGCTGTCGCTGTTTTGTCTCGCCTTTCTCTGCCGCCCTTTGTCGCATTCGTTTCGCTACTCTTTCCGTCCGTTTCTGTCCATTTTCTTTAGCCTTTGTTTGGGCCACGAAATTTTAATTATAAGCAACTTAATATCGAAAGAAAAAGCCAATTGTCATTGTCGCTGTCGCAGCGGCAAGCTCATTTATCAGCGCGATCGTCGATTGAGATTCTGGAAAAACGACGAAGCCAACTTCTGGGCATGAGAAAATGTGGGAAAACTTAGTGTTCGTAACTATTAATATTTCCATTGATTCGTTCGTGGTTTTGTTTTTCATAAACCTATTTTTTAATCATCAGTTTTGATCAATTAGCAAGATTTTATGGAAGCAACAATCGAGTCTGTGGATAAATACCTTTATATACCTGAATATACATTTGTTTATATAAAAGTGTCTGGGTAAGTTGGCTCATTGTAAACTTACAATAATAATTCACACGGTTCCCCATTGTTCTAGTTTCCTAAGAATTATTTTTCAATTTAATTTCCAAGCCACCAAAACCAGTCTGTTTTTTAAAACCATTTACAGCTACGTCGCTTGTCGATCCACGTGTTCCACCCCGCTTCAGCCTGTATTTTGTCTGGAAAATAAGGTGAGAGGAGGAAATTATTAATTCACAGCAGCAAGCCAAGGCACAGCCACTCAACCCTTTCCCCTATCCGCGGGCAAAAGGAACGCATCTTACAGATACAAATCACTTTTGCGCTGCATCTTTCAGCACGTTCGTACGCATCAATCACAACTACTTATATAGAATATGAAAATATGACCAAAACGACAAGACAAAGCCCAGAAACAAAAACCAACAAAATATTTACGATTTTTTTGATGGGCTTCACGCCTTTAAGCCGACAGATATAGCAAAGAAAAAGAATGAAAGAAAAATAACGAAAAGGAAAAAAGAGAAGAAAAGCCCTCAAACAGAATGCAAATACCTTTTGTTACATTTAAGCGTAAGATGTTGTTATTTTGAACTGCCTGATACGAGAAACAATTGTTACAACTGCGCAATCAAGTTTTCTATAAAGAAAAAGGAATAAAAATAGTTGATTATAAGCCACTTTTTAGAGATTGATAGGAAAATGCAGTTATTAGCAATCGGTGTCGTTGAATAGGACAAAATATTCTGCATTCATTAGATACTTATCCAGTCAAGGCATTTCTTTGGACTTGCTTTAACCAATAAGAAACATCCGCAAGCACATAAAATTCGCTATGCTGTTTTTCCAGCTCCTTTCCCTTGAGGCAGGGACTAACACTTTGAGGCGGCCATAAAATTGCTACAAGTTTCCTTAACAGTTTTTATCCTTTTTTTTTAGCAAAGATGTCAACGGGCGTTTCGGGTCAGTCGGAGAGTCTGGTTATTGTCTTGTTCGAAGCTAAAACTGGGCTGGGCAGCAGCCACCACCGAGGGAAAACACATTTTCTCAGCTTGTAAGTTGAAATTTTATGGGCCTTGACTTGGGGTAGCTGCGTCATTATCATTAAATTAGGGTAAAAGAAGGGAAATTTATGAAGGCACCGCAATGGGATGCGCTAAATTTTCCTTTGACTCCTTGCCCATCTCGCCTCTTTTTTCCTGTCTTCTTTGAACATTGGCAAACTTGTAATTTATGAGTCTGAGAACGGAGAAGGGACGGAAAACTGTCTTCTTTTCCAAGGTGTGGCCAATTAGTGGCGGCAAATGGCAGTATCGAGGGAAAGGGTCCCAGGACAAGGACGAGAAGGTAGTACCTTCTGTGTCCAACCACCCACAAAATCTCTTCCCTCACCGCAGCCTAATTGAATTGAGGACAAGTGCCAAAATCGCTTAAGGCTAATCCGATTTTCGGTGAGATTTGGGGAGTGGAGTGGCATCTGGAGAACCCTCCAAGGAATCCCCGCCAGACTGGACACCCGCAAAGCCTTGGCTTCTGCTTTGATGGCTCTGGAAAAAAAAAAAATTGGCCATCACGCAAAAAATAATAAAAAGAAACTGGACAAATACTCATGTGCACTTGAGTTTCCTTTTCTCTGTGGCCCGTCCCTTTGTTGCCGATTTTTCTTTCATATTTTCCGTTTGTTGTTAGGCAAAGTCGAAGCCGGAGCAAGGAGCGTAGGTGGAGCTCTTTCAGTTGGTCAGTCAGGCGCAAATTATAAAGGAATTAATGACAGATCCAGGGAGAGAAAGGAACCACAATGGGCACAAGAAAACCACGAGGACAAAGGAAAGTTTGTGGTTTGGGGGGGATTATAGCCTGACAATCTTGGCATAAAAATTGCCATTTAAATATGCACATAATCGTAATGAAGCCGAGGCCATCCCGGAGCTAAGCTGATTGATGGCTCTGCCCAAAGATGATGTAAGGACCCCGAGCTATCCATCAAAGGCTGCCACTGCCACTGCCACAAATATCAAATGCAAATATCGTGTGTCTGTGTCTGTGTTTCCGTCTGGGAGACTAACCCACTTAAGACTGTCATTATGATTATTATTGATCATCAGTCCAGAACTGGATCGCGGATTCTCTTCATTTGCATGGCGAACGAGTTCTGGAGATTAGCTAGCCAATGTTTTGGGAAAACTTTTCAGCAAACAATCCACCCAAGGGCAACACCCAACAAATGAAAATGAAATTAAAATGGAAATAGAAATTGAAATAGAAGTAGAAATGGATAGGACATGACACTCGGAGCTTGCCATATGATGGGATTAGCGTTCTCGCTTAATTTTTTTCTGAGCCTCGAACACTCTTCATGGCCAACCATTGCGAGAGGGGACTGCCAGCTGTCAGCTTAGATGGCTAACTTGATCTTAAGCTGTTTTGGTCATGTGAAAATTATGAAAAGCAGCCAAACAAACTTCGGACTCCGGACTCAGACAATGAGTAACGAAAATTGCACAAGATTGCAGCGATCGCCTTATCGCAGAACGATCAACACTCGAGTTACGAGCTACCCGCGGCCAGGTAGCCATCCACAAGGATTCCCACACGGGACATCGGCGCGACTTGAAGTGATTCAACTAATCAAAACTGACAAGGCGGCAGAGCGGCCTGAGATCAGGTCCGCAGATTCCTGATCCTCCAGACAGGGCGAGGGTTGCCGGATGCAGGACCTTCTGGGCGCGCGGAGGCTGGACGGAAGGAAGTGCGAGAGGAGTTCATCAAATGGTTAGGTGACAAAAGGGTTGCTCAGAACTTACAAGGGCAGGATCCCGACCGAGGTCAGGTATAAGACAAAGACAAGGGTCAGATGCGGTGCCCCCGTTCGTCAGCCGATTGACAGGCACGGGGCCAAAGTTTAAATTAAATTAAATTCATGGGTTCAAAAGTTGACAACGATAATCAAGAGCAAGGCCCGGAATAACCTTAATGAAGCCGGGATGCGTGAAGCTGGATTGAGCGATGGAAACTGGTCAGCCTCAGCCTGCGATCAACGCCGATATGGTCTAATGGGTAAGGAAGATCCTGGGAATCCTAGGCATTTACGGAATAGCTAATTTAAAACAGGAATGGATTTTACCATGCCTTATCTAGAGTACCCTGTTTACAAGTTACAAGTACACACAAGTTTGTTATAAATATTTTACTCTAAGCGATAGTTTGGCACGGCTTTTAGATTTTGCACCTATATGCCAAAATAATAAGTATATTTTCATATATTTAGTTCTACTTGTGTCTGCTAAGCTCTTTAGTAAGATTTGTTTTTATTTGCTTGACAAGCGCACGAGGATTCATCTCAATTGATTAGCAATTGTAAGCTATCTGTGGACATTCAGGCAGCACGGCAGTAGTTAATTTCCTCGCAAACGTTACCTATACCTCCTACTAGTGCGCCTACTAACACCTAAAACTAACAAGCACGAGCATGGTGTCTCAAGGGCCCCTTAAGTGTACTTAGCATAGTGCATCAACGACCAAGAAAAAAATAGAATAAGCGATAGAAAAAAAATAATAAACTTTTGCTGATAAGCGATAGAAAAAAAACAATAAACTTTTGCTGATTTTCCTTGTTTGTTCGTTCCCATGTCAGCTATAAGATGTATTCATCTGATATAAATAAAACTTAAAACTCCATTATAATAACTAGCTAATAAATAACAGCTACATCTGAGCTTTTCGGCGAATTAGTTGAAAAGTAACGAAGTAAGTTCAATTTTCATACAATATTTTTATTAATTTCAATAATATAGTCGTCCAATTTTCATAGAATTAAAATCGGGATTTTAAAATAATAAAAATTGGTCGAATCTAAAAGTAGACATAAATATGTTGAAAAACGGCAAAGTTTTCATATGTACCTCTTATAATTTCCCTAACGTTTCTAGGCAGCTTTATGATATACTCGTTTGATCAGTCCCGTTCCGACTTATATACTAATGTAGAATGGATGAAGAATATCCGCAAAGTTTTATTTAAAAAGCTTAACAACTGAGATATTTGTTCGCGTGGAAACTGACGGACGGACAGACAGACGCGAGGACAGATGAACTGAAGGACGTACATAGCTATGCCGGCTCGTCTGATGATGATTATCAAGAATATATGCATATTTTAGGGTCGGAGATATATATATTTAATATTACATTTATTTTAAACAAAACTCGATAATAAAAACGTAACAATTATAAAGCAAATATCTCCACATTTTAAAATACTAAGCCCTTATGCCTTTGATTAACTTCAAAAACTTTTTTTTACTTTATCTTTATCATCATCAATTTGGAATGCTTTCTTTTTTATTGTGATTCGGCAACGAAATACCATTAGGCATATGTCTCAAATAAAAAAACAGAGTATGTTCTTTTTTCCATGTGGCACAAGTCGCAGTCATTCCATATTCAATTTCAATTTCGATTCATAGAAGGCCAGCTATTTTGATTCAATTTTTTGAGATGCGTATCATAAATTCGCATAAATTATGCCAAGGGATGCCAAAATCGATACGCAAATTTTCCAGCAATGAAAAATTTGCAAAAATGAAAATAATACAGTGGGATGGGGCGGAGAAGCGAGGAAAATGCGAAAATGCGACACACGCAGACAAATGGAAAACATTTGTAACGGCCATTAATCGATGTTTGTTATAACCAAATGCAAATCGTGTCAGAGAAGGGGTTACAGGGGAAGGGCGGCAGGGTGGAGGGGATGGGTGACAGCATCGGAGGGGAGTGAGTAACCCATTTAATGAAGCCATTAAAAGATTTTTCTCGATACCTTACATTTGTCAATCGCTGGGCGTTGCCCGTAAAATAAAAATTTGTGAAATTTGAAAATTGGCAAATTTTTAATGGGCTGCCCGGCTACGCCTACTGAGGTCGCTGGATTCATAAGGAAATACATTGGATTTGTATTCGATTGTAGGCAGCGTGGGGTTGGTAAAGGGTTAAATGTTGGTTACGGCTTTGGCTTCTGTTCTTTTTGTAATTCTCGGTTTTTTTTTTTTGCCGCGTGTTCATAATGACAAAGTTTGGCCATTAAATTTCGCCATGCTCCCGTTGAAAGTTTGTCGCCTTTGTGGCCTTATAATTGCTAAATCTTGTCCGAAACTGTTACAAGCCCCGTTGGCCACCTCACACTTGTTCGCCGAATCTGGATTGGGGAGGGAAACGGGAACTGGAATCGGAAACCTGAAACAAAACTCAAAAAGCCGTTGCAACTTTAATTCGTATTCAATCAGAGCCCTTTTTTCGGGTTCAGGTCTGCGAGCTCCTCGCGGTCACCTTCGCCCGGGAACTGGGAACAATCTGTGCTCATCAGCGCTCGAGGAGTCTCCTTGATTTGCATATGGATGCAGTGACGATGACGACTACGATGACCCTCCGCAAACAAATAAACAAAGAGTCGCTATTGCTACACTTATGTCGCCTTGGGCAGTTCATCATTCTGCGGCGATTGGCGGCGAGATGATCATCCAGATCGGAATCGAGACGATCGCGGTCCGCAGCTGCTGATTCCGCCGCTCCTGGGGGTGAGTCAGCCTCCTCTAAGTGTATCTTGTCCTTCGCCCATGAGTCCTTCCACGGTTCGCGCGCTGTCAGAAGCAATCAAGTCGACACACTCTTGACACAAAACGATGCGTAACTCTTCGAGAGCGAATTCATCATCATCGTGATCATCAAAAGGATCCGTGACCAGGGCCGAGGGCGCGCTAATTTACTTGACTTGATCTCGCCCTGCCGCTGCCCCTTCCCCAACCGCTTCCCTCTCCGGATCGGGTCCTGTCTCTCCTTCCCCCGACCACGATCCCAATCCTCATCTCGATCTTGATCGCGGCCCCTCGAGTGGCCTTTTAATGCATGCCAGCTGCCTGGTGGGTTCGGATCACAATGGGGCACGCTAATTGCTGACTAGTCATTGTGAGTTGTCCAACACTGGGGATTGAAATGTTAACTAAGTTTCATTTTGCGGAACCGGAAAGGGGTTCTCGAAGGGACTATAGCCAGACCTCAGCTATTTACAATAAGCTTTGTCCAGCTTAAGGAAAATACATTAAATAATAATATAACGCATGACCGTTATATTTTACTGTTCTTTTGCAGGAAAATATATATGTTGTTCTGCAAACAATGCTTTTATCACATATCAAAATATAATACACAAAGATATAAGCCCGTTTTTAATATAATATATGTAAGAAGGCTTTAAGCTAAAAGACATGGTTAGATCGATGCGACTGTTGATGCTATATAGTTTATAAAGTCGAAAATGTCTCATTTATTGCGTTGCAAGGTTCTGCCTAAAATTTAATACTCTTGGCAAGTGTATAACCAGAACGGATGCTAATTTGGGTTAGACGAGCATTGCAAATCTTTCAAACATTGAGAATAAATAAATTTTAATACAATTAAACAAATAAAAAAGATATGTATGTAAACTGGAATTACATTTGCCAATACATAAATTTACCTATTGTTCCTATGGCACATTGTATAATCGACCGATCCTAATCAATTTAGAACCGTACAAATACCGACTTGGCTGTTGATGTCGATCAAGAATATATGCACTTTATAGTGTTGGAAATGACTCATCCACTGTGCTGCAAGATTCTACCTAAAAGGGTACACAAATAAGTATGAAAACTATAGGCAAGTGTGGTCGACTGTGCGACACCCAAACCAAAATCTTTGGGCAGACGAAATCAACGTTGATTAAGGGTTTTAAATGTAATCTAATAATAATAATAACCAAAATATGCTGATTAAGAATAAATTAATATTTATTCCTTAAGGCAATGCTTCCTTTTTGCTGTTTTATGCATTTCCTGTGATTATAAATTCCTTGTAGCTTCTGGGTACTGTTTAGAAAAAGTACTATTAAGGTCTAACATATTATTTATAAATATATTATTAACATATAAACGCCGTTATATATATTAGTAATTAAAAAACTAAGTCAATCTTGTTTCTTTCCCATAAGAAAAAGAACAACAACAATTAAATCTATACTTTTAACAAATTAATCTTTATTAAAAGAACACGAGGAATAAACTTCCACCGATACGTGAGGCATCTATAGATCATATATATAAAAGAAAATACATCTTCAGCAACTCACATAAAAATAAATAAATAAATAGATTAGCTATGTTTGTATATGTGTTATTCTCTTTCTTGATTTCGCATCCATTTTCCCAAAGCCAGTCAAGGATACAATTGGCACTTAATGCCTAATTCGTTTAATCCCAATTTCTTTTAACCAATTCCAGCTAGAACCCTCTTCAGCAGGTTGCAGCGAAATATCACACCGAAAAAAGAACAGCATCCAACTCAGCCAACCAGTTAACGCCTCCGCCGAGAGGAGGAAGACCAAGTGACAGACAAATCATATTATGGTCCGACCAAGAAACCCTTCAACTGGCAGATTGTAAAGAAAACTCAAAGGGAAAAAACTGAATAGCAATTCAAAGAATCCGATGAAAAGCGCAACAAGACACAAAATAACAAAAATCTAACAAAATATAATACCTGACCGGGGCTGCCCGGAGAATGCATGTAATTGACTTTTGTGCCCGGCATTTTCCCTCCATTCATGAGCAGAGAGGAGAGAGTCCAAGGCGGCGGCGACAATTCATTGAGCATCATCCAGACAAACTGGCGGCGGTACCAACAGACCCAAGGGAACCCACAGACCCATCCCAGCTCGGCTCTGTTCTTTTCAGCCGGACTCCGTTCTTCTCGGATCCCGAACGAATCTCTCAATGGCGCAACGTCTTCGCACTCGACTCTCGGCCAAGGATACGCCGAAAAAGTGTCAAAATTCCTATAATCCGCTTTAAGGTGTTTTAATGCCCGAAACTCGGGACGGGACGTGGTCGCCGGTCAGCCTTCCACCTTGCTGGCCGCCTGTATGCCTGCCTGCCTCGTTTCACATGAATGAATTTTCAATTTGCTGCATGTCCATTGTCTTGGCAACCGGCAAAACAGCCCGCGTCCTGCCATTCAGGCCATTCAGGCCGTTCGACTCATTCTGGCCATTCGATTCATTCGGGCACGTAGGTGTTTTTTGTCCTCGTCATTGTCTCTAACCCCGCTGCCCACTGTCCGCTCTCAGGCTTGGAAGACAATGGCCCAGCGGGCGGGGGCCAGCGGCAGCGAGCGTTGCGAATGGCCGACAGGATAATGCGCTTCGCGCCGAAAGGGGAAACAGGGGACAGCCACAGATGCACATTCAGATAGAGCGCAGGAGCTGGAAGACACTACGCAGCAAACAGGCCAAGAAGAGCCACCAATAAAACGCTAACAAAGTGCGGCCGACGCCTGGCATTAGGGCCATCAGCTGGGGCAAGGTCAAGTGGCCAGCCACTGAATAAAGAACAAGAGACGAATTTTCCTAATCTCAAAGAGGGACCCATGGCACATCTGCCATTAAAACCATTTTAAGACAATTTATTTACAAAAGACTTCTTAAGGGGGATAACATTTCGGAGGTTACAAGCGATTATGTGTTTTCTTTAGAATGTCAAACCATAAGTTTTGCGATTAAAAAAGGAACCATCAATAGTGAGTCCAGTTTCCAAAAAGGTATTATTATTTTAATTAGACCAGAGCTTTTTACCTTTAGTATTCCAAAAGTATCCTTAAACTTATATTATTGAGACCTGTATCAGTTAAGTCTATTAGAAAAACATTTTATTCTCTAGCAAAGCCTTTCCAACATATATAAAACAGTTTTGGAATGTCTTGTGAAACTATTACATGCTCTTAAATGTCTCAAAGAGATTTTCCATTTATATCTCTGAATCTTTCCCAGGCCCGAGCTCAAACGTAATCGTGTCCTTTTACTGCCGCGTAATCGTCTGCATTGAAATCGATCGATCGACAGGCAGTCTGTCCTGACCAAGGCTACTACCCCGGACAACCGACTGCCTGTCCATTAGTAAATACCATTCCACGACCATTTTTCTTGTTTTTTGTACATACAAACATGTCTGGGACATTGACCAACTGAATATTGTATTTTTTGAAAGCCTGCGAACACCATGATTTAGCATATTGACTGAATAAAGGTTTGAAGGTGGCTCCACTAATCAATTGGTCAGCGCGACAGGCTGTCTGTTGATTATGTAAGGATACCAGGGGGAAGGAGAGTGAACCGAGAGCAGAGCTTCCTTATTAAAACAATGAAGTTTTAGCCATAAATACAGAAAAACAAATAGTAGTCGTTGTTAGTTTTACATAGTTTTATATTTCACGTAGAAATTCAATTTATTATCAAACCTTGTTATTAAAATAATAGTAGGGAGACATTATTAACCAATCTTTTAGAATATTAAAAAACCCATTTTTCCACTAATGCTTTTCGACATCAAAATAATTTTTAAAATATTTATTTATTTTTACTCTGTAGACTTCAGTTAAAAAACTAAGATATGGGAAGAGTGACGTCCATATCTGCTAGGGCCTTCGGCTTACTGTTTAAAATATATTTTATACCTATACTTACTATAAACATTAAATAAGTTAATTAAATGATTTTCCCCTGATGTATTCTAAGTTCAGTTTGTAAAATAATCTGAAAACACTAATAGATCCATGACGAAAATATCGATAAAACATTATTCTATAATTACTTTTTTTAAAGAGTGTTTTAAGTTACCGAAAAAATTTTGGTGACTTTTCGTGTTTTATTTTATACCTCGATTTGTAGGCAAACAATTTACTCGACTAATGTTTTATTTTTAAGTATTTAACAAACTAATAACTAATACAATTAATTGTATTGGATAAGTACTTTGTGTGCTGGAGCCCAATAAACTAAAACGTTAACACTAACTGCTAACATCCTAATAGTTTGAAAAAATCAAGATGTTGTTTTTTATAATATTACTGGTTCAACGGATCTAAACAGCCCAATACGCAAGAAATCGTTGAATTTTTTGATATTTCTGCCCGCCAACTACTATGTTTATACTATAATGTTTTACAACTTATTTGATGGTCTTTTTACTTTAAAAAATGTGGTGGGAAAGTCGGAATTTGATATAGAACAAATTTGCATTTAGTAATTTTGCACTACGGGCTTGGAGCATTTTATTTGGAGATTTTTGTTACAAAAGGCTTATTCCTAAGAAGATTTCACCTTTAAAACATTGTCGGCGCAATTTCTTTAGTTATTTGTTAGAAATAAATATTAATTTAATGTTGCTTTGGAAAATAAATACATTAAGGCGTACCCATGATATCTATTTGGCATTTTTTATTTTAAGAATAATATTTTTCTGAGAATATAGCCTTTTTGTACACATTTTAAGAAGCAGTAGTTAAAATCCTTTTCCCTAGTTGCAACTGATTATTTCTTGAAGCAGTGATGGGCACAAAAGGTATCTTTGTGGTCTTCCGAGGAAACTCTCCACCTTGGCACACATGTCCCAGGACTAAGACCGAACCCCGAAGCCGTATGAGTTTCGGTTTCTGTTTATCTACTATCTGGCCTATCAATCGGTGTGTCATAACTGCATTTGGTTTTGTCAGTTTCCGTACGGTTTATTTTTTCCTTCTCCCGCTTATCAATTTGCTGCAAATCTGGGCTTTGTTTGGGCCGTGTCTCTGGAAGGATTCGCAAGGATTAGGCGCACTCAGGCCCGACGATTGCAATCTCATTTGTTTGCGACAATTGTTCGGCCGTCGATGGATCGATACTGATTTTGATGCTTCGATCGTTCCGAGCCAAATCTGTTTGCCTTGTGGCCTATGAAATTGTATCTGATGCTTATCCGAGGGGAGTGGGAATCGCAGAGCGGGAGGGAGCATAGAATACCTTCCTTCAGAAGTCCCAAGCGGTTGCCAAACACAACCGAAAATTTGAATGATTTTCATCGAGCCCTCTGCTTTTTGATTAACATTAATGAGCGACAAAAAGTGCAAAAATGTACATGGCAACGACGGCGGCGGCGGCAACTTCTCTGCCCCCCATTGTTGTCCTGGTCTTTAGAAAATTTTCCATTCAAAGCGACAGGAGCTCGTCAGGAGTCTGAGTTGGAGTTGGTGGAGTGTGTGGAAGCCCTCATCCACCTCGGCAACCTATCCGGGGCAACAATAGCGATTTGGGCATTAGAGTTCCATTGAAATATTTTTCGCTGCGATTGTCGAGGCCCCAAGACGGGCGCAACAAGACGGGTAAATCCCCCATCGGCCTGGCCTGTTCATCACATTATTCTCTATCTAACTTGCAGTCGGAGCATTGTCAGCGCTTTTTGTCTAACTACTCATTAACATTTATTTGCAAGTGCAGAATGCAATGGCAAATGCAAAGCAACTGCCATGATAAATATGACAAACAGACAATGCCCAGATAGACAAACAGAAAACAGAAACACACAAAGGCGAAAATGCACTGCGAAAAACGTGGATGGACCGGGAACAAGGCGAGGGGAAACTGAAAAAAGAGTGGTCGGAGATTGGTGGGAGAAACATGGGGATCCTTTATGCCCCAGCAAGTCAGAGGAAAATAGCTCAAAGTGGAATACTCTAGGAGTGAATGGGAGAATCTTCTATATATTTTATTTATATATATAGGAATGTAAAGGGAAATACAATTTGAATTATGTTATGTGCTGATTACAATTACTTATCGCCTCCGATTAATACTAATATTTAGCGATCTATCAATATCAGCGGGGACCATGAAATAGGTTAACATTCTGAATTGCATTTGCTTAAAAAAGAATTAGAACGGAGGGGCCTAAAGTATATACAATTGTAACAATTATACAATTGTACAATTGTAATTGTAAAGTATATACATCTTGTAATATTGATTAAAATATGATACTAAATACCTATTTAGCTATACAAAAAAGTAGGTTTAGCGATAAAATTCGGCAGCAAATTTCACACTCGCGAGCTAGGGCTCTCGGCACCTCTGATCTAGATGTACATACATATATGCAGACAGGCCGTCCACGTAGTGACGATGAGCACCAAGAGTGTGCGCAATGCAACTTAGTATTGTAGTTGCTATATACTATATATATATATATAGTTACTATATATACATTGTATTTTATACAAGCAGAATTGAAACATTAAACAAAAATAAAATTACAAATAATTCAACTAGTTTCGTTTTCGACACGAAACTGCAACAAAAAAGGAGTCTTGAAACTAAAGTATTCTACCAGCGTGTCGAATTAGAAAATAGTTAAATTATAAAATAGACATGGACTTTAATTAATGGGGAAATAATTAGATATTATATTATTATAATATAATAATAATTCTAATAATACTAATAGATTAGTAATTTATTTTATGTTTATGTTACTGTTAATCGTCACTAAATTGGATAACAGAAATTTTTCGAGTTCAAGGTGCTATCGTCCCATAATAATCTCACGCGTTAGGTGTATTAGTTTGATACGTATATTTCGTACAAACATAAATACGTGGCAGTCTGCTTTGCATTATATTAAAAATACCAAATTATATTCCTTGAATATAAAGTTTATAATTTTATGAAATAGTAATGTGGAATATTGTTTTGAATACTAAACTGAAATAAATTGTTTCTTAAACCCGATGCCCTCGAATACAATTATCTCTTTCAGCTTGCATATCCGACAAACTCCTTCCCATAGCGATTACGGCCATTTTAGTCATTCAGGTGAGTGCAGTGTATAATTACAATGGCTGACTAGCGGTGAAAGAGAGAGAGAGAGAGAGAGGTAGACAGGGCGAGGGAGATGGAGACATTGCCGAAGACAATGGGCACAGCCAAGTACATAAAGTGCGGGAGCGGAGGTAGCTCAGCAGGGAGGCGGCAGAGGGCGAGTCCCAGTAAATGGAACAGTTGTCCGTCTGCTCTGTCCGTTCGTCCGTCTGTCCGTTTGTCCGTCAGTCTCTTCGTCACTCGTTCAGTTCGTCAAGTTGGGGCTGTGGAGCAGCAAGCAGAAGCTGCAAAAATGTGCAGCATTGTTTTCAACTTGCAATTGTCGACTGACAATTGGCGAAAAGGCAGCATTTCTTCCTGCCTTTCTCCTGTCCATCTCCATCTCAGACCTGTCTCCCCTCCTCTCCTCTTAGTTTCTCTGGCAAGAGCTTAGGTCATTAGAGTCAAATTAAATTAGAGTGTTAGGAGGTAGGTAGTCGCCGCTCGAGCTGTTTGCATTTGTCATTAGTTCGTTGTTAATTAAAATGAAGCCCAAGTGCTAGGCGACATGGCTCGACATAGTCGACGGACTGAATGGAAATCAAAATGCGCTAAAAACCGCCCCAAAACAATGGCAACACCTGCGTAATGCCCTCGCCCGGCCCCAGCCGCCCACAAGCCGCCATTCAAAATGTCCCGAAACAAAGCCCGACCGAAGGCGAGTGGAGTTGGTCGGGTGGCGTCCGGAGAGCGCAGTCCCGAGCTGTTGTCCTGGCAACGACACCAACACCAGGACCAAAGCGAATTAACAAAACCATAATGTAGACATGAGCAGAGCAATGCAAGGCACTTTGAAGGACTGCCTGCTTGCTGGTTGTGATATAAGGCTAATACGAAACGTGACAGAGAGTTTGCCTTTAGCTCTAAAACCAAACGGTGGAAAAAAAATAAAATATGTAAAAAACATATATCGTAAGTCCAGTTATTAAATTTATCAAGTGCCTAATTAGCTTCTCAGTAGGGATGGTAGAAAATATCGATATATCGAAGTTGATAGAAATCGATTTATTCACATTACATTGACATTCTGCTATGCCAAATAAGAGTCTTCAGCCTAAACTTAGTTGAAGCTATCATTGTAGGAAAATAAGTTAGGGAATTAAAAATCAATTTAGTTTTAAAATTGTTTTTAATATAGTTGTCCAAAAAATAAACAAATATATTGAATAACATTATTGTATATTTGTTTGATAATATCCATATTTAAACGTTAAAGGCGATATTTTACAATGTTTTAACTCCGTTTTATCAAACTAAACGATATTTGCAATATTATATTTATAGCGATATATATACTTAATTTCACAAGCATAACTTCAAACACAAATCGTTTTGCCTTTCAAACATATATTTAACGAATTATTTTTTCTAAACTTAACTATAACTAATTGTCTTCAATAACATAATTTTCTTAGCATTGCCTTATATTATTTTTTTTAATTTTAAGCTTAACTCTTCGAAAATATGTAACCTCAAAAGTAGTGCATGCCGATATAAATCGAATGTAAGCTTAGAGAATTATGTTTTTGTTTTGATCAAATAAATAAATACATTACAAACACAACAACTTTATCTCTCGATCTACAGTACATAGGCTTAAATATATGAAACTACAATAAATTTTCACAGCACTAAGTGGATTTATAAATTAAATTTTAATTAAATTATGAAAAAATAAAAAGTTGTATTCAAATATTTCATGATTAGGCTAATATTTCATGATTAGTTAGTTTTTACCATTAAATAATATTACTTTAATTGCCTAAATGAATTTTTAATTATATTTGAAATCGCAGGGGAAAAAGCTCTTTGCTCCACTCCACCCGCGACCCGTGACCAATAAGTCCACCATTTTGAGATCAGAAATTAGCCGGAGGCGGATCGCAGTGGCGGGCGGGCGCGGTGTCAGGCTCAGATCTGCACGGTTCGATTCAGAAATAAATGTCCATTAAGATTAGTTGATTTTGGCTTCGATAGTTTGTTTTTCCTTCTTTTTTCGGGCGCTCTCCGCTTGGTCTCTAAGCAAATACGGTAAATAAACGGCAGCTCCCGAAAAGCTCACTCCAATGGACTGAGTGCCCGGCCCCCGCCCCACTTCGATTTTCCACTTGGTATTTAATGTAACACGAAGCCTTCCCCAACCAGAAGCATTCCAATTGGAAACGCCCATCATGGGACCAAGCTGGCTGGAGTGAAATGGCAGTAGCCGCCAGCAGCTAGGCTGGTCGTCTCGCTCGCACGCCCACGCAACACCTGCTCGTATTTGTTGCCCTCCCTGTCGGTCTCTGGGTTACTCGGTCTCTCTCGCACTAGTGGTTGGGTTCTTTTTTCTCGTGCTGCGGCAGTTCTTTCGCTTTTTTCCCCTTTTCCTTAACGAAATGTCACCTGGTAGTCCGAGCCTCTCTCTCTCTCTCTATCTCACAAATACAAGGAAAAGTAGGCTCTCTCCTTTGGCTTGTTGTGGATGTAGTTTCTTTATGAAAAATATTTAACAAACCAATAAGAAAGAAAGCTCTGGCGAAAAAAAAAACTTCGCCAGAGCGAGAGAGAACGCAAGCTTTTGCGGAGAGGATTGCGGTGCTGCGTGTGTGTGTGTGGAGCAAATACGTTACATAGCAGCTGTCTCACGGCCCCACCTGCCACGCCCCGTCGCCCGAAAGACCCGTTTTTGGCTCGTGGGTTACTGAAGAGAGCGCGCGCCAAGTTTTTAGTTACGCGTCGGAACGGATCCGTTGAATAGCCGCCAAAGCGCGCTTAGATGCAGCCACCAGCCACAGCCGCCACAGCCAACTTGGCCAACAAGAGCCGATGCTGATCAGCCAGCCAGCCAGCTAGCGACGGTTAAGCCCCCTCGTAAGAGCCAAAAATAACAGTAGCAGCCGCACCCCGCAAGAAGACACAATCGAAACGTAAACTTTTCGCGGACTCTGGCTCAACAAAAGTGAAAACTGACCAGCCACAAGCTGATATAATCCGGAAAACTCTTAATACTCTCAATAAAGTGAATGAAACAGCAGTGTGCTTGCTTGTAGGATATCCCAACCGAAGTGCTCACAAAAAACCATCTCGAATTCGAGTCAAAATAGTGCATAAATCTAAAAGATAAATCCCCCATAGGGCCTAAGCTACTTACTCCTCTCGTTAAACTACTCCAAGTCAAACAGGGCCCTTTGTCTGCTGGCTGCATAAGTATCTTATCAATGAATGAATGCCAGACAACAAGAAATCAACATAAACTAGTGATATCCAATATGTAAAGTGTTCGGTTACAAAACGGCAACGGCTCAGCATCGTAAAAGTCAACAAATGCAACATTTTATGGCGGATCGGGAAGTGGAATGCATAAACGCCAACAACAAACCATAAACATATATTAGCCACACGATCCGGTAGTATCTTCCGCCGAATTCTTGATTTCAAACGACGGCAAAACGGGAAAGTCCAAGGAAATGCAGAACTTTTCAAGGTCAGTTTGGGATACTTGGAAAATATAGGGATTACCAATAGGTACATATATCTCAGCAAAATATTACATATATATTTATTGACTTAGAACAACTTTAATAGGTTTTTCATTATTACAGGTACACTTTATTTTTATATATTATATCCTAATAGTTATTTTAAAATGGATTCTTACAAAATTAAGGATTCTTCCTTTGCCTATATAGTGAATTAAAAAACGTAGGAATTACCAAGAGGTATAAATAAGCTAGTTATTCCATATATTTCCAGCAAACGGAAGCGTAAGAAATGCTTATATTAGTTATTTAATTATAGAACTGTTCCTAACTTTATGATGTTTATTTTCAGTTGTTTTTAAATATAATTACTCATTTATTATTTTGAAATGAATTCTTACAAGAGTAAGGAAAAAGTAAACATAAGTATTATTCTTTTTTAACACGAATCATTAAATAAATAAAATATAGGGATTACCAATATATATAATGCCAGTTTTTTTTGAATATTTATGTTTTTAACTGTCGAAATATGTACATAAAACGAAAACAAAAACAAGGCTTATATAGTATATTTTATTATGAAACTGTTGATAAATTTATTATGTTTTTATAACAGTTATTTGTTCATATTATCCTCACTTTAGTATTTCGAAATGGACTCGTACAAGTGGAGCAGTTTATTTTTAAAGCAGAATTACTTTGGATTTATTAGGATTTACTAAATATGTGAAAATAAATTATCCCTAATTAATATGTAAATTGAAATTTAATTAATTTATTCATGTGAACCAATGGCAATCGAAATGAATTCGCATGTAATAAATCAATTATGGAACCCTTGCCGGCTTTCTTGGGCCTGCTAGATTTAATTCACTGGCGTTGGAGGCGCAATTTAAACAACTTTTCTCGGCCATCAATTAGGTAAACATGGAGAGAGCCGCACAAAACGAGTCTGAGTGCCTAAGATACAAGAAGAATCAACAGATTTTATTGTTTGGATAATTTCAGGATTTTCCTCTCTTTACTTTCTGCCCAATCATTGTCGGAATCTTTATGCCGCCACTCGACGGCTGTTTACTTTTGCTTTCGATCTTCCACTTGAATTAAAGCAAGCTCTTTTTCTTTTCCCGAGAGGGCATTGAGGCATTCAGAGTTGTTTGGTTAACTTAATTTCGAACTATAACTGAGAACTGAAAACTGAAAACTGACTCAAGGAATGTGAAAAAGCTGCAGGGAAGAGAGTCAAAAACCCCAGAGAATTGGAAATGACGCAATTAGAGCAAATAGTTATAGCAAAAACAAGCGAAAACACAGTGTGTCTTTATTAATATTTGAACAACATTTGTGACAACATTTGAATTGTATGTGACGTGCCCCCTTCATATATATAACTCGACTTTGGACTACTGAACAACAAAAATTGAGGCAATATCGGCTGAAGGCCAAACACAATTGTGCAAACAGAGTTTTGTGAAATTATTTTGCGACCAAATGGAAACGAAGCCAGATGTCAATCGAATATTTTCACGCTATTGTTTTGGGCATCTTATTTATTTATTAAATTTACACACAACGACAATTCAGCTCAAACAAAAGAGTGGAGTTTAACAAGAATTCTAATTAATATTCGGTTGTATCGGGCTTTCAATACACCTACACTTAGGGCCCATCTCTGTCAATGTTCCTTTTCGCTAACTGATCTAAATATCAGGTATATTGGTATTTAGAGCAAATCATTTCTCTACGCTACTGTAATATTATATATCAGAACGAAAACGAATAACAGAATGCTTTTGGCAACGAATTGTGCTGTAAAGCGCAAGCACACAGATCGCACTCGCCAGCTTTACTCACGAAATAAAAATATACAGGAAGTGTAGTGCTCTATAACTCTTCAGTTGGCTATAAACAAGGAATCATTTTATTAGCAGAAACTTTATCTGTCAGTGAAATTCTAACAGCAAGTGTAAAACTGTCACTTATTCGTAGGGTAATGTGGGTATTACAATACTGAACAGGACTTAGAAGAAGTCAGTTAAGGAAACATCCATTGTCTATTAACTTTAAGGTTACAATATATTATACTGCTAAATAATCTTTAGAGCTCTGTAGAAGTACATTTTTATAAGCATTTATAACACAATTAAGGCTTTTATATCTTTAGAGCACTGGATCGATCCGCGAGTTAGCAAATTTCTATGTCCGGCCTCTGCTAACACCTGTAGTGGAATACCATATTGCTTTTAGGCAACGAATTGTGCTGCAAAGCGCAAGTATAGCCTAGTATAGTATAGTATACAGTCTTACTGCCCTATATTTTCATTTAGTTGGTTATCTGGAATTAGCTGTTACTTTGCCGAGACGAAATTAAAATACATACAATTCTATGTATGGCTTGGTTCTAGAGAGAATTAAATTTACAATATTGTAGTTCTTGGACAGTGGAAACAATTTGTTTCACTGCTTAAAGTCGCGATTATTATTACTTTTAAGCATAAATAATACATTTTGGTTGCTAAATGTTCCTAGTTTAATTTTGACGATTTCTTTCATCACTGTTTAGTATAATTTTTGAGTAAATTATTTTAGGTTTATTGTTTTAAAAGTTTAGCAACAAAAGTATTCTTCTTATTCCTTAATGCGCCTGATCTAGATGGTGATATAGGTACAGACTTTGTAATTTCGTTTCTTGAATACTTCGCTCTATATATGTGACTGACTTTGTATCATTCCCAATGCTATGCCCTTGGCACGAACTTGACACTAAACCGGGGAAGATGCGTGGATATACTCGTACGTTTACGAGGCGATTGTTGCGAGTGTGAAAGTTCTTAATTACAAACATTAGGGGGCCCAGCGGCTTAGGGCCCTGAGAAGATCCGATCCCAGCGGGGGGCCAAGACGACACTTTTGAATGGAGCGTCGGCTGGGGCACCGATGGATGCCCAGAGATGCGATACATTTCAACACAAAGTGGAGACACTTAAAGCTCTACCTGTATTGAGAGCCCGAAGATCGGAGACCGAAGACTGCGGACTGCGGACTGCGGAGACTGCAGACTGCGAGACTCCTCTCCTCCGGCGAAGAATCTGGCCGGGGGAGAGATCTCTGGCTCAGCATGTGGCTAAGCCGATCATAATTCTTGTTTGACACAGCAACAAACGGATGAACAAATGAACGAGGAGCAGCAACAACAAGGCCAGCTGGAAGGGGGCTGCGAGTGGGAAGGCATGGCCCCCGAAACTCAAGTGGCCAGCCGGCGGGTTAATTTCGCTCCTACTGCGATACGAAACCGAGGAGCGGATCGAACGGCCACGGGCACAGATTTCCATGAGAAAGAGTCGGACACAAAGTGTTTGGTATCTGGTGGGTTATCTATTAAAGCTACTACTAGATTAACACCCTGCGAAGACCCACGCGCTCAAGGCTTAACGGGCACATTTCCGTTACGAATAAATATCTGGGAAACATTTTATCTATATATGTATATGTTGGAGGGACTGAAAGGAGGAGCTGCCATATTCACAGCAAATAAAAATATCTGGAGTGCAATTTGTGCACAGCTGGTGGTGCAACCGTCGAATCAGACGGGGCCCTGTGGTGCAACTGAAACTGCAACTGCCATCCAAGACTACACCGTGGAAAGTGTCACCATCTCAGTATTTGATAAATGCTCTCTACAAGGATTATAAAGTAATAATATCAGTAGGAAATATTGCCCAAACTTGTAACTTCCAAGTGATCAAATATGATCTTACAATTGTCATTGTGATCTTTAATATTAAGAAGTTATATCTGATTAGTTACAACTAATATTTAAAGTTTTAAATGTGGACCTATAATACGTACTCCAAAACGTTTATAAAGTTATATTACCAGAAAAAAATATAGCACAAACTTGTAACTTCAAAATGTTCAAAGATGATGAATGAAGCCTATGTCTGATGTCTATGAAGCCTAAATTATTATGAAGTTGTAGATGAATAGTTAGTAATTGTTAATTTTAATCACTAAATAAATGTAAAGTGTTTTTATCATATTATAAACAGCAACTGATTTATTTTGTTTCATATTTCGAGTTGCGATAATAATTGTAGGCTTTATTACAAATTTAAGGAAATATGTTTCAAGTCTAAATATCCAGCTATAATATTTCTTTTCGTAAAAAATCTACTTATAATAGTACTTGGATATTCATCATCCATAAGAAATTCATAAAGTATACTTAACAACCTATTTAGAAAACATTTTCTCTGTGTGCATCAGCCTCAAACCGAATTGAAAAAGAGGAGCAAAAGTAAGTAAGGCAACTTGACAATACAGAAATTTGTTTGCACTCCATAAGGATTACAAATATGTGCGTCCCCTTCAGCTCTCTGCTGTTTTCTTTCTTTTAAAATAAATTTCATGCTTAATACGCATGCCTGGGCAATTTTTACTTTAACACCAAGTTGGTAATGCCCGGAAGCAGTGCAGATGTCGCTCTGCATAGTGCAACGCAAGTTATTGACCACGATGCGATGCTTGGGCCAAGAAGGCCAATGAACATGGCCAAAAAAGAGGCTCGCGGAAAGTGGAGAGAATGAGGAACTTGGAAGCGAAAAAAAGGTGGGATTCGAAGGATATATATAAATATATTCAGGGCAATCTCGTTCAGTTCCGAAAGCTATCAATGGTTGCTAGCAATATTTAAGCATTAGTATGTCTTTAATATAAATGAAATGTCTAAATAATTTGTTTCTATAATCTGTGTTATCTAAATAAATCAATTGTTGGTTTTTAAATATTTGTTGACGAACCAAGAATTTAATGTTACAACATCACTTGAAAGCATTTATTTTTATAGAATTATCCCCTTCGCTTGAGTAAATATTGAGCCTGGAAAGTACCATGCACATAATTAAATTTAATGAAATTTCTCATTGTTTCCTTCTGCATCAATACAGAAAGAAAAAACACAAATTAATGTTAAATAATTTAAGAACTTGAGCTCTTTATAAAACAGATGTATTAAATATAATGGCAGTTAAGTCAACTGGGTTTTTTTTTGCGTTTTTCTGCATATTTTGTATTAAAATGTGTCCAACAATTAAGTTAACCAAACATAATTTAAACACTTGGTTAAATTGGTCTATTTGTCTAAACAAAACACTTGTTAGAAATTCCTGTGGCAGTATAAATTAGAAAAGGGTTTTTGTGTTAAATAATAATGGAAGTAGCTCCTTTAATACAGCTGAAAAGCTCGATTAAACCGAAATGCGCCACGAGTGCTACATAGGAGAAACCCAAACAAAGGCTTTGAGCACTCCAAATCGCCTTTAATTAGCTGGCTGCCCTCAAAGAAAGAATTATAAAATTAATTATTCCTCCTCGGCCCGACGACCCCTTGTCTAATGGGGCATTGTTAATCAATTAACTAATTGATTCGGGCTTTTAAAAGTATGTCGTCTGCCCCCATTCTTC
This sequence comes from Drosophila kanapiae, assembly GCA_008042475.1. Lineage (NCBI taxonomy): Eukaryota > Metazoa > Arthropoda > Insecta > Diptera > Drosophilidae > Drosophila > Drosophila kanapiae. The sequence continues at coordinate 83,350 of VNJM01003242.1, forward strand.
GGTGACAAAAAAAAAAAACAATGCCGAGTGGAGTCGTGGACTCTTGGCCCAGAAACCACTTGCGAGCAGCGCTGGCGGTTGCCACCTCAATTCGAAGCCTGCCCACTCCAGTATCCAGGAACTGGCCCATTGTTTGGGCCAAATGTCAACCCTTAAATCGGGCGGGATGCACAATAACAACAACAAATGAGACGACTGCGACGACGTCGTCCATCCTTTTCATTATGCGACGGAGCACTTGAAACCCATTTCTTTCCCATTTTACCATTTTACATTTTTGTGTATTTTATTTGCACCCAAGCCGGTTGCTTCGGACACAGTGGGATGAGCTGAGCCGGTCATGTGGCGGTTGATAGGCTTCAGCTCTGGGTCCTTTCAATCCCACATGTGCGTGCATTATAAGCGGGATTTACGTGGTCCACTTGATGCCCCGGCTCCTTCCGCAACGTGTTAAATAGGACGGGGCGGGGAAAAGGGTCAAGAAGCCAGCGTCCGGCTAAACGCTTTCAATTTGCTTAATGGTCCCCTTCGGATTCGGCTTTAGATTCGTATTCGGATGAGGCTTTCCCCGTCTGGGCAGGATCTCGAGTGCAATCGAGTGCGGGCGTGCCGGGGACATATGCCCGATGTGAGTCCCGGGTACTTCTCCCATATGCACATACTCCATTTGGGTATATTTGGGCTATTTGGCTGGCATTATCCCCGGAAAATGTGTCATCTGCAGTGGAGATTTGCATGGATGGTATTCCGCTGGTCCGGTCCATTGTCATCTAGCTAGATTTCCAAGCCATTAGGTTACACAAATCTAGAGAATGGATGGGCTGGTAACTAAAATTGAAATAGAAATGTATCTGAATCTTAATAATAGATATGCGGGTTAATGATTCATGCTTATGAAAAAATGAGCTGTGTTCCGAACAACGCCTGGCATAGTTCCTTCGCTTAGAGGAGATCTTTTAGTTGTTATATCAAGTCGAATACCCCGCTTATATCGTGGACGGCAGTCTACTTACTGACGATGAGCACCATTCCGAACCATTTATATCTTGATCGAAACATATTGTAAATCTCTTTGAAAACATAAATATATTACAAATAATTCGTCTCAAAAACGATCTAGTCTTGAAACTTAAGACATTTACAATCGTGACGAATTAGAAACTTTCTAAGGTATTTATAATTTATTTGTTGTTAGTGTTACTATTAATCGTCACATAATCTACAATTAGACATATTTTGAGCTTAAGGTGCCATCGTTAGTTATTTCTCACACCGTTAAGAGGTGATTTTTATATATTAGTAGTATCGGTTTTGAGGTTCCTAACGTTCAATAAATATTAATAGCAGGAATAATTTAGAACTAGGGATGGCAGAAAATTTCGATATATCGATACTGTATTCGATATATTAGTTGATTAGTCGATAAGCTTAATTAGGTTAAGACTATCATAATATATAGGAAATATCTAAATTACAGAAGTTGTACAAAATGTTTTTAAAACAATATTAAAGATGTTATGAATATAAATGGTAAAAAATTTATGTACAACATTTTTTGTACATTTCTTGGGTATATTGATATTTTAACGTTAAATGAGATATCTCTTGATACTCTTAGCCTCGGTATAAAAAACGTTACTATATTGTTTATACTATATTATTTATATTTCCTCTGGTTATAGATCTCTATTTAGAACTTCATCAAGATTTCAATTTAATATTTTTGTGTTTCTTATATTAGAAAATTGTATTTTTAGAACCACATAAAGATTATCAGCTTACTTAGCCGGCATGTAGTATCGATGATTTTTATATGTCGACATAATAGTAATAATTATTGAAAAATATATTACAGAAAACATTTTAATGTATGTAAACCTTCTCCTCCTTTCTACCAAAAGTTGGAAGCACCAAAAACTTAACACCAGTTCCAGCTCCACAAGTTCCAGTACCACCCAGTCCGCCCACCGGCTCGAGGGCCACAGATTGAGCCACCGAGCTAGCCCGGCTCCGTCTCCGTCTGCAATATGATGGAACGTCTGTCCACGCACCTGTCGCTCACCGGCCTATCGCTCGCTCACCCCCTTCAGTCGCACCTGAGTTCCGGCAGCGGAACGCACCACCTTGGACAACTGGCGGCGGCGGTGCAGCAGCACCACCAGCATCACCAGCAGCAGCAACAGCAGCAGCAGCAGTCGGAGCAGGTCCTCGGCCACTCGCACCACCTGCACTCGGGCCAGCAGCTCTCGCTGGGCCACCAGCACCACCACGCCCACCAGTCGCCGCAGCACCAGCAGCAGCTCCAGCACCATCCGTGCAGCAGCAACAGCAGCAACGGGTCGCCGAACGGTTCCGCCGGCCTGAGCCTGCACCCCCACTCGGCGCTCCACCTGGCGCATCACCATCCGCAGCTGCATCAGCATCACTCGTCGGGTCAACAGTCGCAGCAGCAGCAGAGCAGCCAGCCGCCTGTGTCGTCCTCCTCCGGATCCCATCACAGCCAGTCGCTGTCGCTGTCCCACCAGCCGCACTCTAGCAACGGCAGCTCCCAGCTGGGCGGCGGAGCGGGCTCCGGTTCTGGCGGAGCAGCCAACAGCCACCACAGCGCCCCGGCATCCAGCAGCGTCATGGCCGCCGCAGCAGCCGCCCATCTGCACCACAATTCGCAGGCGTCGCCCATCAGCAATCTTCACCAGAACATGGGCAGCCTCATGAACAGCGGCAGCAGCGCCAGGTGAGTGGCAAATGAAGTCCAGATTAATATCCTAATATCCTACTACTAACTAATAAATATTATATTCTTGATCAACATAGCCAGGCAAATCGACTTAGCCAAGTCCGTGTTACTGTATTACCTTATAAAACAAAAGATACTGGAGATTATATTAGCACAACTACCAAATTTAGTTGTAACGTTGGTAGGATCTTTTGTAAAAAAGTTGGGAAAACATATATCCAAGCTGTTCCTATTTCAGTAAAAACTAATTAAAGATAAAATAAACACAACTGTTGTAATATATAAAAGTATAATCGGTTGTAGAATATGGAAATTATTAGACAATATAGTTGCAATATTCTATGTCCATCTCGCTTCACACAGTTAGGCAAGTCTCGAATCGTTGGAATGTTAGAACATTACATTTTAAAGTCGATCGGAGTACAAGTTTTGGATTTTTATTTTATATTACAATTTCAAATACATAAAGAGTCGAGCAAGCACGACTGTACTTTTCTTATCTGCTTTTATTGAAATCTCTTTTATGTAATCCGGCAGCGATGTATTTTTTAGCCTGATGATCCAAAACACAACGAAACGTCAGAACGAGGAGCACATCAAGAGGCCCATGAACGCTTTTATGGTGTGGTCGCGACTCCAGCGACGGAAGATAGCTCAGGATAATCCAAAAATGCACAATTCGGAAATATCCAAGAGGCTAGGTAAGCTCTATATAATACTATTGACTCATATTGGAAGCTCTTGTCATAATATGTTCTTTATAACTTACATTTAAATATATTTGTCCATTGAATTGTTTAAGAGTTTTATAAACGGGAAAGAAGGTTAATTAAAGGAGGCTAATAAAAAGAGCAAACATAACTTTATAGACCCCTGAACATAACACTTAACCTAATAGGTCATCCATAATGTATTGTTAATAACAAGAAGGTAGAAGACGTAAAAGTATTTCTCCAGACCAATAATTATAAACAGTATTCTATTATCTTAAAATTTGTTACTTAAAAGTTATCTTCTTTAAACTAAAATGAAGAAATGGTTAAAGCAAGTTACCGTTTTAATCTTACTATCTTTGTACGCATTAAATTCAAATTCAGCAAGCGCTGTTATTTAATATCCACTTCATATATACATATATGTAGTTTCCCAAGAAAACTCTACCACACACATTGTAAGTGTCACAATAGCTTCCTCAAAAGCTGATATATTCCCAGAACAAATAAACTATTTAAGTCCCAAGCAAGCCCACTTCAGTTTCTCTTTTTGTGTGTTTTGTGTAACACAAGCCACGAAAATCTCGGCTATCTGGTGGCAACGTTCCATTCGGAATGTGTATAATCTGGGCACAAAGGATGGGCCAATACGAAAGTACAAAACGAAATTAAAATGCGGCACACGACCTGCCAATCTCTCGCACCCACTCACTCCTTCGCCGCCCCTCCATCTTGCGCAAGTTAAACTAATCAACGTAATACCCTACTGTACAATGACAATGACAAACCAAAACGCCCGCCACTCAACGCAACTGTCAAAAGTGACAAGCGGCTGTCAAACAATGAGCAGGAAGAGCCGCGCAGGAAGCTGTTGATTACGCCCGAAGAAGGGGTTCGGCTCTGGGATCGGCCTTGGGCCCTGGCCCAAGTTCAGACCACACCACAACCACCCACCCGATTAAGTTGATTCTCCAAATCACTGCCGGCAGTCTGGTGGCTTTGTCTCTCACCCGCTTAACTAGTTGCAAAGTTAAGTAGTTTACTTTTTGGAAGGCTCAGAGCGGCGTCGGATAATCCCACGCAAGTCTTATCGGCACTTTGGTTTCGGGTCTTCTGGTCGTTCAGCGTGCACAGCGAGAAAAAGAAATGATGACTGGACAGAAATTATAAACTCTCTATCTTTGATTTAAAACAAATAGCTTTTCCGTACTTTACTATATAGATAGTACTCTTTATATACCGAACTGTGGCAAAGAAGACCCTAAACTTGGTTTAAACTTTAATGGTAGGAAATACTTTTAAAGAGACAATTCAAAATAAAGCTTTAAAGATGTTTTTTCGATAATCTATCTATATCTATCTATATTTAAATTATAAACTCGATACTTATCGATATTTTCGATATTGAACTCTATTTCATATAGTACTTTTTAATGGTTTAAAGATAATATTGTAAGACAAAGAAATGTGTTTTTTCCAGTGCCAATCCGTTTAGTAAATTCAATTTCAATGAGACTCCCCGACACGTGGCAGCTGACAGGCAAGTTCTTTAGCATAACAATGCCAAGTCTTGGGTCTACCTTTTCCGATCAGCTCATGCATATTGGATGAGAGTCCTCGATAGATTGGGGGACTAATCAGTGGATTCTGTCATAACAGTGATAACAAAAAATCAAAACCAAAAGACACACTCATCTTGGCCATTATCGATCTGAACTTTTGAGCCGTTTCCTAGCGATTCTGTGCAATTTTTTAATAAAAGCCAACAGGAGTTACCCTTGCGAGCAATCCGGCCATAACTCCCCAGTCAAGCACTCGTTAAATGACTTTTTCTTGCATTTTTATTTAGCCATTGTTTGCGCCGAAACAAAGGCAAATTAAATGCGACTCACTTGCCATCCAGTTGAGCGAACCAAAGAGCAACAACGGGGAAACTCGCTGCATCTGAAGGATGCGAACAATGAAAGGGGTGTACTTCGGGGGGAGTTTGTTCAGAGCTCCCTGCCCCTCGGAAAAGCCAGTCCGTATTCTACGTGTACCTTTGGCCTTCTTTGCAATGCCAAGAGTTTAAGTAAACATATCGATGGGAGACAGAAAACTTAAATACAATTTAGAAGCAAACTTGAATTTCGAATTATTTTCCTTCGATTTTCCCTGCGCTGCTCTTGCTGTTATTGTTGGCCTGAAAGCCTTTGTTCGCCTTTCACATTTTTTCTTTTTAGTCCGCTTTTTGGCAAATCCATTATGCGAATTGACAGCTCCTCTCGCTCGTCCTCTCGCATTCAGTAATATTTGCTGTCAGTTGCAGCCTTTGTTAAGTTTGTTTAGAGCGGGTGGAGAGTAGGGGCGGACGGGGGCGGGAACTCGGGAAATTCTTTTGTGGCCAAGGTGGAACTGGGGCAGAGTGGGACAGCACAGAATTGGCATCCGCCAGCATGCTGAAAATAATAACCGGGGGCGCAAAGATTGTCCTTAAGAGGTTATGGGTTTAGCTATTTTTTATAACAGAAACATGTTTACTTAAAATTGTGGCCTCAAAAGCGGCCAATAATATTGTGTATTATTTTTAACCAAAGATGGATTCTTTAATAAATTTTGTAGAAGTGGAACTACATATTATCACATTCTAGGGTACGGTACACTCTTTTCTTAAACGGGGCCTCCCATTAGAGAAATGATCTTATTCAAAAAATATTACCCCTTCATTTGCCATTCGCCCAGAAGATCTATATGCAATCTGATAAAAAAAAATACTACAAAATACAGATTATTAGTAAGTGCCTCCCAGAAGAAAAACGAGCTCATAAAAAACATTACACTCACATTTGCCATTCGCCCCGAATGTTAATAAACTTCCTGATCAAAAATACCAACAAAGACATCAATTATTGACCATATTTCATAAGTGCTTTCCGTAGTCTTTTGAAACCCTTCTCTAATTTCACATTGGTTTTGAAGTTATTACTGTATTACAGTATTACATACTGTAGTATGTACAGAATGCTTCTTCATTTGTGGCAGGAATATATGTTTCATTTGCAGTCGTAGCAGACACCCATTTTTTTCCTTTAAATACAAGTCTTTGAAACTACTTGGATACTAATGAGTCCGTGAACGAGTCAGTTAATTTTCATAGGGACTTTCAAAGAAATCCTGAGAAGACCGCTTTCGTTAAGGCACAAAGCCGGACCAGCTGCTCGTGCCATTCACATGGCGCCGAATAATGTAAATGTAGCAGTGGAATCACCTCTGTTCAGATTGTGATATTATGTAGCAATGGATTGAAGCTATAACTAGCTTTATGATATTTCATTTTTTCTTTGTCAGGTAGAAATACTTTCCACTAAAATCTTAAGAAAAGTATACTATCACCTGAGGGCGCATTCTATTTTGCACTTATTCTAGGCCATTAATAATCCCGAGCATCATTTTTCCAACTTTCATTACACCACAAAAGGCAAACAATGGCAATTTATTTAAATAAACAAAGCAAACAAAATGAAAAAACGGAAGGCAAGAGCAAACATTTGCCACATTCGCCGCATTTACACAAAATGCCAAAGTTTTTTGCACTTGAAAAAAGTTAGGGCAACATTCAATTAAATGAATAATTCAACGGCAACAAAGGCCGCGCTCATTATGAGAAATTGCCAAACAGAAAACACAGAAAAAGCACAAAGAGGGCGAAGATGATGGCCGTGGCAGAGGAAGCGGAGGAAAAATAACTGTGGCATAAACAAAGGCGCCACAAAAAATGGCGGCGCGAAAGCTACTTTTTCACCACAGCCAGCGACAGAGCGACAGAGATGGAGCGAGGGCGCCCGAGAGAGACGGGGCGACGCGGAGCGAGCGAGAGGGCGGCGCGGACTGGCAACTGTGGAGAGGCTCTTCAGTTTCAGACGCCGTCGCCGCTGGCGTTGCCATTTATTTTATTCGCCAAACAAAAAACAAAGGCGAACAAAAACAAAAATCGTATATATATATATGTACGAGTGGGGAAAATAAAATAAATAAAAGCGAATGTTATAGAAAACAATTCCGTGGTGCGCGCGGGCTTAATTGAAATTGTAACTGTCATTAATTACTGTCTGGAAATTTGAATTACCAACAACACAGCGCGGACAAAGCGCGACAGCAGCAACAATAATGCTCGCAGCTTTTCGAGAAAATCTCCTCTGCCGTGTTTTGTGTTTTGCAAATAATTGAAAAACCTGTCGAATCGGCAGGCTCCTTACTTTTATTTTTAATCAAGGCTCCCGTCGCTCCTGCGGGAATATGAAATAATGGCCCGGCTGACAAAGCCAAGGAGCGATGGATGAATGAACCGTTAGACTCTGCGGAACAAAAGGCACAAGGAGTTGGATGGAAGCGAAAAAAAAAACAATCACAAAAGGTCGAACTCAAGCCTTTTCCCACCCCCTCAATCACCTTTTGTTGCTCAATAAATTGCAAACAATTGATTAGTTTGCAATTGGAAAAAGCTTTCGAAGGGAGTTCGGCAGGGATCTACGAGTGGGAGTTAGCTAAGGAGTGGAGGATATAAAGGATATACCGCTCGTTGGCTTTATAATTGACAGGTGGGCCCGGTGGTAAAGTAATACATGACCGGATCGAACTAAAATGTTGATGTAAGAAGAGGTTGTGCAGAATTTGTCTTACATACTATGGTTATCTAACCACTCGATGCGAAGAATACTGTATAAGATACTGTACAAGAGGTCAGAATAAACTAGAATATGTAGAATTACATGTTTATTAAATAAATACGCATATTTCTTTAATATGTATGTCTACATATTCCAGTTTGTTCGGACCTTTTGTACAATATTAAGCACACTTTTCATAATATGGGGTACATTCTTAAGGAAATATTGAAGCGTAAGCCGGAAACAGAAAGTCTTTGCGGTTAATAAATATTTAGTAAAATTAAATTAAATTAAATTAAATTAAATTAAAGAATTGTTTACTAAATGTATTGAAGAGGAATTTCATATGTAAAAAATGTGGATAAAATGAAATGGTCTAGAAATTTTGCCATGACAGTGAACACGGACTTCGAAAAGAAGTTTTGAGAAAAAACGCGTCTAAAGCTCTTAGAGCTAGGCCCTTAAAAACCAGATTAATAAAGATTTTAAAATAACAACTAAAGGAATATTGCTTATATCCCCCAACAATTTTTAGTACATATTCTTGAATTCTTAGATTATAAGATAAGTTAACAAATATGCATTTTTTTTTTAGCTAAAGCCGCTACCCTGTTCTTTTTAAATGAATGCTCAACATCATAAGAATATTGTGTCATCTTTACATCAATCAAAGCTAGATTAACGGTGTTTGATGCATACAAATCTTTCATTTTGTTTTGCTTTATATGAAAAGAGTAAATCGGGACACTTGTTCCTTAATAAATTCATTCTTCATATCGGCTGATTCTGTAAAGAGTTAGGATGTACACCGTAAACCCAATATTTGTTGGAGAGGCCACGGGTGTTTCCTTATAACTCGTAAACCTGTACCATATTTGCACAAAAATTGTCTAATAGTTATGTTAGTATATGGCATTTTAATTAATAAAAACAAGCCGATTAACACTATAAATTTGTTGAAAAGTGGACCAAATATTCGAATATAATATAAACACTTGAGAAGTTTTTCAGTTTCATATTAGCCCATAGATCTTATCCTGGATAATTTTTTGTTGTTTTCATACATGGATCTTCTCACGACTCCCCAAAAGAAAAGCTGCCCAAATAAGCCAAATTTCGACTGGTGAAGCACTGGTCAAGAATCGGTAAATGGGAAAACTCCCAGCACTCCGACTGTTGGCATTAAATTGCTGGACAAACAAGTTAATCTCTGGCCGAGTTATGAGTGGGCTCCAAGCCAAACGGAAGCTAAGTAATCCCATAAGTAGCACGATTGTGTCCGACCGTATGAGGAAAATGTAACTGTAGACTCCAAATCACAAGAATAGAAAGAAAAATCCCAACAGAACCAAGTAAACTGCAACTGTTGCTGGTTAAATATTTGCTCTGTGGGTTAGGTGAACGTGCAACGTTTCCAGGCCGGAAAAACTTGTTAATTGTTCCAGAAAGAGTCTCGGAAACATCTCACAACTGCCAAGTGCTTGCTGGCTTGTTTTTCGTATCAATTATTAAGCCGGTCAACTGGCCGGAGAGGAGAAAATTCTCGGGCTGCCTCGGTTCGATGTGCCCTGTTTGGCCAAGGGGCGCCAACATCATAGACATTGGGCAAACATAGACATTGTCATTGTCATATCCCTTTTGTGGGTCTGGTTTATTCAACTGCTCAGCTTGTACTGGCTGCCGTCTTGTTTATTATTATGTCCAGGGCACCTTTCCACCTCTCTTCCCACAGCCCACATCCATTCTCTTGAAGGTGTCGTCCGCAGGAGGAGAGTTGCTCATTTGCCGGCCAGAAGGGGCTCTGTCAATGTATCTATAAATTAGTATTTTACCATTATGAGTGGGTGGCAGTCGGAGAGGGGCTTCAAGAAGCTCTGTCAGTCCCATTGAGCCTTTGTATTGGCCTTATTGTTATAGTTTTTGTGGCCTGTGTGGGCCCCGGCCAGAGTCTGGCTCTGACACTCGACGACTCGCTTCCTCTCCGGCCAAACGGGAAGTTGGAGTTGGCCCTGTCATCGTTGTCTGTCACAACAATGCAAGAGTGGCTTTGTGGCCCGGTGTGTATGTGACATTCTTCTGGCTTTGTGTCCGCATGACAAGCCACTAAAATTACACGTTATAACTAATTAGCGACTTGCCCCCACACACCTTCCCAGCAATTCATCAACTAATTTACTAACAATATGTCCACATTTTCTGGCGTTTTCTTTGGCGATTAGGGAATTACATTTGTTTGCTCTTAGGTCTACTTGTACACAAAAATTTATCTGCTGAAATTCTTCTATGTGAACTAACTGAAATCATAACAAAAAGGCTGAGACTTTCATTGTATTTATTTCTAATCGTAACTCTTCTGTTCCCGAGCCACTCATCTTTGTAAAATAGTTTATCCATTCAAATCCAATATACTCCCCAACTGAAGCCAAAGGTCCTTATTATTTTCATAAATCCACTGCTGCTGTGTCATCTCCTTGTGTTGGCTCCCATTCCCATCCCGCCAGAAGTCATATGACACATGTCATTATGACATTTTACATTAACTTAAAAACATTTGCAATTTCCAAATACACAATGGAGGAACCAGCGCCGGAATGGAAGCGAAAGCAACCCCTGTGCCACTTATAGGATGTGTCCTTGCTGTGTGTCCTATCTGCGTGGCACGTGTATTCGAGCCTGTGTCTCTGTGTGGGAGTGCCATGTACACATCCTGGCCAACGCCCACAAGAACGTTCCTCCCGCGACCCCTAAGGCAGTCCGAAAAGTAACCCGATATCACCTGCTGGGGTAAGCTGAAAAGCAGTCTGAATCGAAGGGGAACCCCGAACAATGGCGGGGCAGAAAGAGACGGTTGGTGGGGAGTGAAGAGCGGAGAGTGAGACTCGACTCGAGAAGGGGACTGACAACGACATTGTTTGCTGTTATCCTTCTTGCGCAGACAAGAGTCCAGGGGGTTCGGGATCGGTAACCCCCATTTTGTGACAGCTTCTCGTGAGTGCACTCCAGTGCTTGTAGCCACATTTTGACAAGAGTTCCGAGAGCCTCGAATGTATCTAATGGATTAACGAGAATTATTCCGACTTCCAGGTGCCGAGTGGAAGCTGCTCACCGAGGAGGAGAAGCGTCCGTTCATAGACGAGGCCAAGCGCTTGAGGTGAGTCCGCCGAGCATGTTTTGGGTGCAGGTTTCTCTAAGGACCGTTTATCCGCAGGGCCATGCACATGAAGGAGCATCCGGACTACAAGTACCGACCCAGACGCAAGCCGAAGGCCCTGAGACGCGATGGCTATCCCTATCCCATGCCATATCCTTCTGTGCCAGTGGAGGCGTTAAGAGCGGGTGAGTCAGTTACTTAACAAAAATATAAGTAGGACACTATAAACCCAATAAAAATACGTTCAAATTAAGTACATCCAGGGAACCTTTAGCATTTCTACATATGTTATAAAAAATATTTAATTAGTTTAATAGTCAAAATATTAAACTTTAAATATTGTATGAATATATAAAATATATATAACCACATTTGCCAGAAATTGGTAACTGAATTAAAAGCAATCTATAGTATAAATAAATATACATATTGAAATGGTTATCAACTGAGTTTATAGTTCATATCAGGTTTAAAACAAACTCTAGCATATATCTTAAAAGTATTTATTTTAAGCGCCGCTTTCTACCCTCACAGTCAATATTTGGCGACCAGTTAAAGTTCTGCCTAAGAACATTTCGACATAAGTAGACATATGTACATATGTTATGCTCTGCCGTTAGGATAAATTTCAAGGAGGAAAGGATTTTAATTTGTTGACGATAGCTTTATCTTGTGATTTCCTTTTTCGTTTAGATATCAATATATATTGCAATAAGTTATAGCACTGAGATACTTTTAACTTTAAAGTTTAAACTCATGATAATTATTCTACGATCTGTACAATAATTCCCAGACCCGTCTTATGAACAATATTCAGTAATATCGATATATTTAATGTATAAGCTCCCTGGAAAATATCTTTAGGAACTTATATTCCACACAAACTTATACAAAATACGAAAATTCCTTAGGGTAAGAGCCAATTCCACACCAGGACCCTTGAAACGCCATAAAGCCAAGAGCTACGCGAAATAATAATTGAGTTTTCAAGAAAAGGGGAAGAACTCAAGACAAATGCAAATGTGACACGAAATAAGCAGGAATCGGGGTAAGAGCTTGAGGAAAACAAACTATCCCCCACTCATCCTCAAATCCTCCATAACCATGGTGTGGCACCACCCAAAACGGGGAACCACCCATCTGGCTGACAAACTGTGAAGTCATCATCCTGGCTTAGCAACTCATTCGAGTGACAGGAGCGGACCCCGGAGCGGAGGAAGCCAAGCCAATCCAAGCCAGACGCCAGGGAAGAGCCACCAGACATGAGTCCCCCGAGCAGGAGCATAAGTTTCCATTCATGATTTTCCATGGTCATGAAACGGGGAGTGGAAGTGGGTGGTAGAATGTATGTAGTTTCGGGCTCTGGCTGGAGGTTTTAAATTAGCATTTGTCACGTTTTTTGTCTTTCACCCCGGGCCACAGTTATCCCGCTCGTGATCCCGGGCCCTCAATTTAACGCAAGTTTTCTCGGTTTAAGTTAGTGCCAGGACCGGACCCTTTGGCCCGTACCCTTCGCGGGGCAGGATGATTTATGCCAGCCGGAAATGATAATAAAAATGCTAGGAAATGCGTAATAAATAAACCGAATTAGTCTATTTAGCTTGCTCGTGGCTTTCCCATCACTGCACTCTCTGAAAAGAAGGGGATTCGGAGAGCAAAAAGTGCACTCAACTGTGGAATTAGTGAACATGATTATATTTTAGCGATTTTATGCCGAATTTCGGTCTGCATTTATTGAAAGGAGTGCGTGAGCTTTAAATATATTCGGAAATTAATTGGATTAGCGGGTTGTAGAGCTGTCTGGTAAAGATGTTGAGTTGAACATAAGAACTATCTAAATTATAGAAGAACAAAAGGTAGAACAGCCTTAGTTTAAGCCACCAGAAGAGGAACCTCAGCACGTTTGTTTGAAATACAGCTTAAACTTAAATATGTATTTATAAAATAACAGACATTTTGGAGATATTCCAAAATCTGAAACGCAAGGGAGCTTCCGTTTGTTTACTGCAACCGGTCATTACAAAAAGATCCACAACAATGGATCAACTGCCTAATCCGCTATTATAATAATAACAATGATGATGGCATCCGAAACCGTCGCTACTTGAAATCGAAAGAGCTGAATAGAAAGCAATCTTTCAGATAAATAAATTGTTGTTTCTCGTCGCTTGAAACTTTGTTGTCTAAGCGAATTTAATTGCTCGGCCGAAGATCCCAATTCGGCGGGACTCTCAATCAAGTCCATAGCGCCATCAATGAAATAAATGTTGAAGTTTCTCAATAAGCGGCGCCTGTAATTATCAACTTGGCCACAAAAGGCCGCGAGAGCAGATGGACGACTACCGTTTAGGGCAATTGGTAGTGGCTTCCAGGCATATCTATCAGGTACGCAGATACTCTCTCCCGGCTCGGACATTATCATCTCCGCGTAAAATAGCTGATTCAGCGCCCAATTAAATAGTGCCGGCGACCCCGAAAGAAGAAATTATTATTTAAACGAAATGAAAGAGTTGGCCGAACAAAGAGCGCAAATATTTCGAGTGGCAATTATTTTAAACACACACCAAGGTAAACTCAAGCGAAGCCGGATCGAAGCTGCAGTTAATGCCCAGAGATGCACAGTGGTTCACAGTCCATTGAGATCCTTTATGGAAAAGCTTATTATTTTTCTATACTTTTGATTAATTTTATATATGAATATGGATACTTATTATAATCACAATATAAGATCACAGGTATTGTTTAATATCTTTTAAATATTATAAAAATGAAAATAAATGAAACAACTAAGGAAAGAACTTCGGGCGGAGCCAAAGATTTTACACCCTTTCATAATATAGCAATTTAGTCCGACAGTTTCTATAGCAATTATATGATATAATACTCCGATTTGCATAAGACATATATGAAGTTGCACTTTATATTATCAAAAATAGCCCAAAAAGTACCCGATCGTTCCTGTGCAGCTGTATGTTGCAGTGGTCTTATTTTAGTTCAGACATAAAAATTTAATCCTGCTAAAGAAATAAGACTATGCTACGAATTTTAGACTGATAGTTAGACTAGTTTAACACGCGGCTAAATTAACTCGGCTGGCGTAGCTGACCAAGAACATATATTGTACTTTTTGAGTTGGTGTTACCTCCTTAACTGAACCTTCACACCACTGTGCCTGCATTGCAGTGTTGTAATTGTTCTAAACTCTTTTCCCTTAACCATTTGGGCACCCCTACCGCCCTATAAACAAACTTAACCCCACTAAAAATTGAAAACTGAACACAGAACTCATCTCATCTCCCTTTGTCGTTCGCTTCACTTGCAGGCATTACGCCCGGTTACTTTGCGCCCGGTCCCACAGCGGCTGCCTATCACCTGGGCAGCCATCTCGGCCAGACATCGACGCCGACCACAACGCAGGTGAGTGCCATACCCTTTCCACCTGCCCCTTGCTTCCTCTCCCCGTCCCAGTCACAGTTCCAGTTCCAGTCGCTGTCCATCTGAGGCTCAAGTGCCAGTACGTCCATCAAAAAGGCTGAACGGTAGCGAAGACCAATTACAGACGTATATATAGAGTGTGGTGTGCACATGGGCGGAGGTTACTGCGGGGTCGCCTTAATAACATAATTACAAACTCCTACGGAGGACGCCCACTTTAAAAGGCGGAAAACATTCAGTTCATTGCACAGAAAAAAATACAATTACCTGATAAATATTAAATAAAAGAAATTAAATAAATGTATAAGGGGAACATAGATAGGGAAACGATATAATATCAAATCAATCAATGGAAATTTTACCTTTTAATTATTCAATGAGTAAAAGAATTCAATCGTAAAATATTCAATCGTATATATATCTAGATTTATTTCCTCATACCAAGGATATTAATTGGGAAACCAAATTTCGTTTTAAATAAGTAATAATTTCTTAGTTTGGCATTGGTAATAGTTTTTTTCCCCGTGTGGTAGTGACTAAGCGGCGAAAAAGCGGTAGATCCTGGCCCAATTGAGTTTCTGACATGTCATGCCAAAGGATTTGGCCGGCAAGTTGTCATTACATGTTTAGCAGGTCGCAGTGGTGTCGGGACTGCCCCCTCTTCACCAGATCGAGTTGATAAACAAGGGCAGGACACACACAAAAACAAACAGAGTCGGACAGGTGGGACAGCTGATCGGGACAGAAAGTGTCCTTAATGCGGAACAGCTGCCCGGCGAAAAGCTGCAAGGAATGCCGAGAACAGTCACGGGGGCAGCCAAAGTTATGGGCTTTGTTCCTCCATCAGGTGGTCAGCTACCCAGGCGC
Organism: Drosophila kanapiae; assembly: GCA_008042475.1. Lineage (NCBI taxonomy): Eukaryota > Metazoa > Arthropoda > Insecta > Diptera > Drosophilidae > Drosophila > Drosophila kanapiae. The sequence continues at coordinate 98,899 of VNJM01003242.1, forward strand.
AGCACCAATTGATTAACAAAGCCCATTAAAAGCCATGACTCTCGGTTCGCGACTATTGTGCGGCCTCTTCAGGGGCACGTTAATCCCTGGACGATGCCTATTTGGCCCTGTGATTGATGTGGCGTTGCAGATGCGATGCGGGTGTTGAAGACCCGGCATTAACATTCGACCGATAATAACACACCTCGTGCCGCAGCGATAATAATAGACTAAGTTTAAGCCAAACAACATCTCGGATTGACTGATGGAAAGAAGGAATGTTGGGGCCTACACGAAAATTGCATAGTGGGCGGGATCCAAGCTGCTGACATGGCAAATTGCTGACAGCATTCCGGCCCCCTTTTGTTATGTACCTTTTCCCTAGGAACCTTGGTTCAGTTCTTTCTATCAAAGACCGAAAACGGTCATCACGTTGGTGTGACTTTGGGCGGAGAATATAAGCAAATAATTGGTGCCAGTTATGCCACACTACAAACATAACTTTGAATGTTACATTTATTTAAAAAGTTCGAAAACCGCTACTAATTCCGAAGTAAAATCCCTAATAATATAGTTAAAGAAGGACACATTTATATTATAGAAAATAGATATTATAGAAAATAGACTCCTTGTAAACCCAACTGCATAGAATATCAACTAGGCTCTTGACTTTGGCGAAGATTTATCCTGTATTTCCAATTGAGATCTCTGCAGGACATATCCAACCATATACGTAATAAGGCTTCTTTGCTGTGCATCCTCAGCTGTTGAAATTAATAAATGTTGACACAGCTGCCGCACAATCATCGCCTAAACTCCGTTCATCATCTGCCACCTGTCCCATAAAACAACACTGCATAACCCACTCAGACAAGGGGTTCCAAATCAATTACCAGGCACACGGATAAGTAACCGGAACCCACAGAACCGAGACAAACAGAATATCCACTCGCTAATGCGACGGATCAAAATATTTACGAATCCGCACTAATTCCCAATTGGGTGCAAATCAAATCAAATTGTAATCCAAAACGCTCCCGGCACCGGAGACAACACACGCGAGGGATGTTGGTTGGGGGCCAGGTCGTCATCCTGATGGTGATGGCAATGGTGATGATGATGTGTTAACAACATAATTATAGCCCAGAGCAAAGTGTTTGCTTCGGGGAAAAAGGGGAGCGCACAACCCCTCGGCCGAGAGCAACCACTCAAAACAAAACGGAAATGAAGCAAAACAACCCTCTGATGTGCTTAGTACCCGTTAACATTCTCATTCCCATTCCGAGTCGTCGTTATTCGAATGAATGACAAGAACTGGCAACTGGTGTAGCAATGAAAAACGTATTGCAAATCAAATAAAATTAAATTGAGACGGTTTCGGTTTGCATTACGGGGGAGTTGCATCAGGGGTTGTTTCTCTCCCCGATCGTCCTCAGCCAAATCCACAATTAGTTGGTCAAATAAAGCCGCAAAAGTGTTAAGCAATTTGCACTAATCAGAAGGTTAAGTCACTCCAGGACTTTGCGGTTGAGTTGAACTTGAGTGGGTGCATTTAGGGGGGTTGCTTGAGGTTTCCATGGGCTCTACAAAAATGTAAATCAACGATTTGAGATACTTATTGATTGAAATTGGAAATATAGCAATAGATGGAAAGCTTGAAGATAGCATAGAAGTTTACAAGAACTTAGCTTTAGAAAATACTTTGAAATTAAACAAGATAGGCAGCTAACTTCTAGAAGTTTTTATTTGCCATTACAGGTTGCCATTTGACAGGTAAATTGGATATTAATTGAGGAAACAGTACCTCAAGTAAAATACACCGAACTTATAAACCTATGCCTGGTTTCCTTATACAAGTTGTCCTGTAATCACCTATACACTATCTGCTTAGATTTGTTAAGATAGCTAAATGATCTCTTTGAGACTAATTTGCGTAGACGGACAGACGAAGATGGCTAGATTGACTCGGCTTTATTGCGTCAGAAATGAATACTTCACTACGTTGGAAAGTTCAGGCTATTCCATATCCTATATAATAATAAAGATTTTCTCGAGGTCTTATGGGCCAGAGGTATAGGTTAGCCAGAGTTAATGCCAAGAGTGCTCTACAAATTCCCAATTAGGAATTCTGGAAGTCGCTAGTATGTAAATCCAACTGATAACACTTCCATAAACAAATATACATCTGGAAAAAAATAAATAAAACACTATTAAATATTCCTTTCGATATATTTCTTTCACTATATTTTATAATTGTTAGCTATATTTAAGTGGAAACTAATTATCGAAAAAGCTAAAGCCTATAAATAAGCGCAGCTAACGTAATATTTATATGCAGAAAGAACTGTCCCATGCTCTGAGGGATGGGGCATCCAAAGGTTGAGGCACTAGGTCTTTTTTGTTATTTGTGAATGCCCAAGAAAAGGCTGCTTCTATTCTTCTATTGTAATACAACATCAGGGTCGCTAGACGTATTTTGTTCTCATTAAACTTCCATGTATTTACGTCTGACCTTGTTGCCCAACGTTGAGTGACTCCTGGAATTTAGCAACATATTTATATAGATACTTTATCCGTGATTTCATAGCCTATTAATAAATGAAATGCATACTCGTTCCTCTTTAAAAATAGGCCACCCTGTCGGGTCAGATGGACAAGTTCGCCTTGGAGCGGAGCTCGTATCTCAGCAATTCGACGCAGGCAAGTGCCGCTGCCTACAGCGCCTACCTGGACCCCAGTGTGCTGACCAAGGCGTACTTCGACTCCAAGATGTACCAGGATCGGGCGGCCAACTATGCCTTCGACATATCCAAGATCTACGGGGCCCAGCAGCACGCGGCCGCCCATCACCAGCAGCAGCAGCAACAGCAACAGCAACAGCAGCAGCAACAGCAGCAGCAACTGCTGCTCAGCGGTGGCGGAGGCGGGGGAGGCGGCAGTGCCAGCTCGCACAACAACAACAGCAGCAGCGGACTGGACGAGCGCGATGCCACGCCCCAGCTAGAGGCAGGCGGCAGCATTGTGGTGGAGGCCAAGCCGCACCTGCACTCGCCCAGCGACGTGGGCCTGGACTATGCCCAGTACGCCCAGCAGTACGGCGGCCAGTTGGCCTCGGCAGCGGCGGCGGGCGGCGCAGTCGGGGGCGTTGGGGTGGCGGCCGGCTCCGGCAGTGGGTCGGGTGGTGGGGGCGGAGGTGCCGCAGATTTCCGGCGACCGCTGACGGTGATCTTCTGACCACCATCTTCCAATGGCAGCGAGGAGTTAAACTTGTCCATGACCTAGGAAAAGCTCACAAAAAAAAAGGGTGGCAAGGCAGGAAAAATTGAATGCCAAGCGCCAAGGTGCTCAATTTCGATCAAATTTGGGGCAGTTTTCAAAAAACACAATTAAAGAGAGGTACAAATACATTGAAAGAAATGTAATTCAGTTGAAAATTCCAAAATATCTTTTTTAACTAAGTTTCAAAAAATGAATTTAAATGGGCATCAACTTCGAAATACTTACACTTGTCCGAAAACTATGTTTATGGAAATGTACTAAAACCTTGGTGTTACAAGATATGTTAAAAAACAACAACATAGAACTTTAAAAGAATTGCATATGCTAGTATATTTATTCAGCTTTATTTTTATGTTACTTCTCAACTTCTATAACTTCAACTTTTCATAAAATAAGGCAAAATAACGGCAGCGAATACAAAGACACAATTTATTACTTATTGGTTGGCTGAGACTATCACACGTGAAGGGTATCCAACTTCGTACTGAATTCTTATCAGTTGTCAAAAAAAAAAAAATTTTAAGGATTTCTCTATAGGTTTTGACTATTTTGTTTTTTTTAGTGGAAGTTTAAGAGCTAAAAATCAGTAGTTAGGAAGATATAACAAAATAAAGCTTTTAAAACATACTGATTTTTTTTTAATAAATTTAATTTTCCATTTACATTTATTTTATTTACATTTTTGTTGAACTCCAAAGTGGAGCAGATGTTTTTCATAGTTTTTCATGGCAAGTGTGGGTATGTTATATTTTTAAATCAAAAACTCTTATAGTTTTCCAACAAGCACAATATTTTACAGATTTCCCATTATTTGATTGAAATTGCAGGCCTTAATTGGATTGAACATACCCGTTGAATAGGGTAAAACGAAGAGGAAATAACGAATACAACCGAAAACGCGAGATTAAAGTTAAACGTAGCCAACATTTGCAAGTAAGTCTCCAGTTGTAAACTAACCGTAAGCTTTGTTATATTAGACGGAGAAAGCAGCCACAGAGAGAAAGGAGAAAGAGAAGAAGAAGAAGAAGAAGGAGGTAGGAAAAGGGAAAGAAAAAGAAAGAGAAGAAGCATGGCAAATCCACTTAGCGAAAAACAAAACAAAATTCCAACAAAAACAAACAACAACGAGCGGTGCAATTTTTTATGTTTTAAGCGCAGATCGAAGTGCATAGCATAAATTTAAACTTAAATTTAAAATGTATTTAAATTCTACACTAAAAGACACACACACAGACACGAAGCAAAAGACACACAAAATATATACATCAGAATAAAAACAAAAACAATCGGAAAATCAAAAATAAAAGACACGTTGTCATGAGCAGCAAACTTGTGGCTTTACTTTTCTATTTTTTGCTTTAATTGGAGATAAATAAAGCGATCGTAAGTATAAATTAATAAAACGATAATAATATTGAGAAAAACCTTCGCAACTGGCTGGCCAATGAGCTCACCAGGACGCGCCCACCGAGAAGGATCCTTAGGCGTTACCCTCGGGACCTGATCATCAGAGCACCAAACAGACGAAGATAGGTGAAATTTTGTCCATTATGATTGTATTGATTGCTATTGTATTGTTATTTGTTCCATTATTGTTAATTTTGAAAACGCTACACCTATAAAGGTCAGCACGCGCCCAAATGGGCTAAATCAACAGAAACTTTAAAAATAATAAACAAAAAAAACGAAAAAACCTAGGAGATATTGAGAAAAAGGAAACATCCTAAGAGTATGCTACACAATATTGTTTTCGAAATGTTCTCGAAACCAGGATATATTACACCGAAAAGCGTGGTTTAAGGAGCGATCTAATATATCTTACTATATTTTAATAATGTGCCGTTTTTGAAAGTTTGGAAATGTGAAAAGAACAATGCTTTCCCTCTTTCGGATTTTTAATTAATTCGTTAAGAGTGAAGTGAGACCGCGTAATTGCTCGTTGTGCCTTTTAATTGGGGTGTGTGGGTGGCGAGAGCCAAGAACGCTGAACACTTCCTAACGAAGGCAACTTCCGGCCAATCAGGTTGACAAAATCCACCAGAGCGAGCTGAGATTGCTCAAGAGCCGCAGCAACTCAACGCTCAAGTTTAAGCCCTGGCAAAATTACCGTTGGCCACTAATTAATGGCAGACCAAGTCGTCGAGTTGAGGTGCAAAAATCCAAGTAAATTTAATTAATTTTACGCTCTCTTAGGCGCCGGCAATTAGCGTTAATTGAGAAGAGTAGAGTTGCCGTTGTGGATATTATTGGCAACATTTAGAAAACACTCTTCTTAAATACTTTCTAAACGTCAGAAGTTAATAAAAAATAAGTTAAAAGAGGTTAAGGGAACATTAAGGACACTCTTGGAGCGCTGTTAGTAACTATGTATGTTAAGTTTACTTTTATTTATATTTATAATTTATTAAGTATTCTACTACTTCCACTTAATTTTATCTAAATAAAATAAATTAATTTATTAAATAAAGACAATCGAGTTTTTAAGAAATGGTTCATGTATGTGCTTTTGCACTGCTTTTGCATTGACAAATTAACCGATTCAAAAAAGCAGTACGACAAAGCAGTTTACAAGCCTCTTTGACAAAGCAGTTAATAAATCTACATAAGCTGGAGAAATCAGTCCTGTCCTGCGCATCAAAATGTAACTGTCTGGCAACGCTGAATTGGCAGTCTGGCCACGCTGCCAATTAATTGTGAAGAAAAAGCTACCATGGGCAAATCGTACGCATTCAATGGGAAAAAAACATGCCCCGACTTTAATTTAGTTTTACAAAACCTTAAGCATATATCTATTTGTTAGCACTTTGATGATAAGATTATTTTTGGAATTATTTTTTCTTAAAAGGTAAACACAAAAATCTAAGAAAGTTATTGGTATGAAAACCAGTTCAAACACTGCTTTTCTCTAAACTAGAAGGTAGATTTTGATGCAGTTAATTTCAGAATGTTATTTATTGATATTGCTTTCTTTATATTGTGTTTTGTTTAATATATAAATATTAAGTAGTAGTTTGGAAATGGTACTTAATTTGGCACAAGAGCGCCATGAAAATTTCAAAAATAAAGGGATAGCACAGGATAGCAACTATTTATAATATATGTGTGTATGTCGAAATAGACATCCTCTTGTTGTCAGAAGCCCGCCTCTGCTCGGGGTCCACCTTCAGGATCCCTGGCTTCACTTTACACAAAGCTCACCAAAGATCACCCGGACGACCGGATCAAGTCGGGTATATCCCATCAATTCTCTTTCACTCTTTCGGAAGAGCACATTCATTGTCTCCATTGAGATATCTTCAAGAAGAGGGAGGTTTAACGTTGCTTCGGTGTACTGCCCTTCTGCTGTCAGGTGGGCAGAAGCAGAGAATGCTGAAGGTGATTGAAGTGCCAAACACAGATGGTGGGGCAACTACAGAATGTGTGCCAGAGGCCGGACCCTCAGCTCTGTCCTGGCCAATGTCAATGTCTATATTGCAGCAACTGGAGAAGCCACCTTCTACCCCTATCGAGCAAACGCCACCCCCTGTGCAATTGACTTTGGCATCTCAAAAGGCTTCAGACAACAGCAGGACTCCGTTAGAGTACTCACCGAACTATCTTCTGACCACCTCCCGTTGCTCTTCTTGATAAATGAAGAAGCTCAATTCTTTAAAGGAGTCCCCAAAATGCTGCCGGCACCGATGCATCGATGCTCACACCGTGCTCAACACACCAATAACAAACTGCAGCGATCTGGATGCATACGTTAATACCTTTACTTCCACGATTACTGAAGCCGCCCAGAGAGCTCCGCCACTATTCTGGTCTCCCACCTACTAGGAGGGTGCCCTTACTAACTCCGGAGGCAAGGGCACTGCTGGATCAGAAAAGACACTTCAGCAGCTACTATCTATCGTTACTAATAGACTGCATAGGTTGCTAGGGAAAACGCGCCAAAAGAGCATCGATACCCTGTTGGCGGGAGCTGGCCCGGACAATTGCAGCGATTTTTCGATATGAAAGCTAACGAGAGGAATTAAAAGACAGCCGCTTGTCCAATCCCCAATACAAAGCCACAGTGGCCACAGTGGCTTAAGAGCGACTCCGACAAAGCAAACGCTTTTGCTGAACATCTGTCTGCTACCTTCACTCCGTTTGATCTTCCAAACGCTTCACCCCGAGATAAAGTTGCAAACTTCTTAACTTCTAACATTCAGCCAGCGAGCCCCATTAGACACTCCACGCCGCAAGAAGTCACGCTGCAATTAAAGGCGCTTAAGTTAAAAAAGACTCCTGGACCCGATGGCATCGATAATCGAGCGGCAAAAGCTCTTTCACCCAAAGAAGCGCTAGCGCTGTTGAAAATTTGCAATGCCATGCTAAGCCTGATAACTACCACAAGTAGAAGGCCATATACCTGAACACCAGTTCGGCTTCAGAAAATGCCATGACTGCCCAGACCAAGTCCATTGCCTGGTCAACCACATCACCCACGGACTCGAGCATAAACTGCACACTGTAGGCGTCTTCCTCGATGTAAAACAAGTCTTCGACAAGGTGTGGCACGATGGCCTTCTTTACAAAATCAAGGAACTTCTGAACGATTCTGGCGACAATAAACAAAAAAAAAAGGTGCCACGGAGGAACCTAAAGGTCAATCCGCTGAAAACAACGATCATCTGTTATACGCTGAAGACGCTTATAATAAATACCCCTCAAATCCAGCTGGAGGGAGCTACTCTAGAGCAGCCAAAATAAGCGAAATATCTTGGCATTACCCTGGACAAGGGTCTTACTTTTGGGCCACATCTCAAGACGACGGTTAAAAAATGCAATATGAGGATCCAGCAACTCTTAATAAAAAGAGCACCTTGTCGCTTAGATGCAAGAGGGCAGTATATGCACACTGTATCCTGCCCATTTGGGTTTATGGTATACAGATTTGTGGGATCGCAGCCAAATTTATATTTAAACGAATCCAGGTGCTGATGAATAGAATACCAAGACATATAACACTGTCCCTGTTGAAGAGCACAAGCCGATACAGTGACAAACTGATGAATCATCGCAGCCTACTTAAAATTTTGTTGTAAAGTTTGATATTATATAGTTGTACAAGGGTTAGGTTTATTTTTTCATTTTCCTACAATGATGTTGACGTACTTATGCTAACGTACAGATTCTTCACTTAATTAAAAAAAAAAAAACGACACACAGAAAATCTGCATGCACACAGAAAGTGAAAGGGAAATTTGATAAATTTGAAATAGAAGATTTAAATAAAGCCGCAAAAAAAACAATACCGTTCACTTGGAAAGAAAATAGAAATTATTATCCATAATATAAAAACTTGGCGTTGTCAACGCAATCGCATTTTCGGCCGCACTCTTTGCACACAACAGGAGCTACAGCAGCGTACTGAAATCCACTATATAATAAATAAATAATATATATAATATAATATAATATAATAATAATAAATAAATAAAACATCGTACGTATAAAAACAGTATTAAGAATGCTTAAATGCAAACGACTAGGAAAGCAAAGAAACGAAACGGTAGCATATTGCTCCGGAATGCTATTTTTTTCTTCGGGTACACTACCACTCTGTAAAAAGTGGGAGCGATAGTGGGAGCTTTATTTTTTTTTATTTTTATACCCGGTACAAGCGTAAGAAGGTATTTATGTAGCTAAGTGCCAACCGATTTTGATCAGCATCACTAGGCGAGTCAATTTATCATTGTAAACAGTTCCACTTCGTGTGTTCCAATAACATAATTGGTGCACTTTCACACTTTGAGTAATTCAATAAATTGGATTTATTTATAAAAACATTATTTTACCCTTTAATAATATATCTAGAGTCCGACCCGGATTGTTCCGAAAACCCATTGGACGGAAAGCTATGCCTGCGGAGAAACTATTACTAACACGCTTTTACGTCCGTGCAGTTAGTTGCCCGCCGAGGTCATATTGATGTCCTTGTACTCTTGCTGTTCTCCTTGTGTAGATTGAGTGCCCCCCGACCACCAATGGTCAGGTTTTATAGGCATAGCTTGTTTTCAAACGCGGTTGCATTCACTGGCTTATCGAACAAAAGCTAAATACTACTAACGTCTATCAAGACAACGTGGCTCCTCACAACGCCTTATAGACACTTTACGCTAAGTTCTGTTATTTCCAATTAAAGGATTTAAAGTTTAAAATGTTCAAATATATTATATTTTATTTATTTAATTTTTTATATGAAAATTAATGTGTTCATCCTCCCTTTTTATTAGGATGTACCGTTTTTTCGCAAAGAGTTCGAATGTACAGTCGTCTGACTTAATGCGTAGATATCTACGCTTGAGCCAAACTTTCCCTTGACTCTCTTCGCTTTAATAATATCAAACCCCGTGTTGCACGCCAGATCCTTAAATTGGAGCTTACCTTTAACTCTACATGAGTTGAAGACAAGCATGAGTGGGTCGTCCTCGATGCGTCCAAGTCTGCCTGGGTGACGCCGACAGACAAAGCGGTCCTTGATCGGGTTGAGAGCTGGTGTTAGAGTCGGTGTTGGAGCTGGTGGCGGCTGTTTTCATTTGGGTTGATGAAAAATGCTTGCTGAGGCGAGTGTTCCTTGCTTAATGATATTTTTCCTAGACGATCTGTATCATTTTATACCCGTGTGTTTATTACCACAGATCTGAAGGTTTTGGTTGTCAATGTGAGCAGAATGCCGCTATGGGGGACTGTTCTGTTGCTAATGAATTATATTTAGCCAGAGAAATAAACTTCGAACAATGCCAAATACAATACAATATATGCACATATGTAGGTGCTGTTACTGGTTTTAAGATTATGAAGCCGTGGTAAAGTGTAGTTTCAAAAAGTGTGGAAATCTTAGTGATGCAGAAATAATAAAAATCATGCTGCACATTTTAACGTAATTTCTATGAATATAATAAATTAAAGAGTTGTAAATAAAGATGTTGCAGTTGCATTAGATTTTGATACTAGATAATAAGCAATTATTATTATTAAATAAAACATTAAGTTTTAAGCGTAATATAAATCTCTATTTTAAATCTCTATACTATAAATAAAAGTTAAGATTTACAATGATTAAAAACAAATACATGCAAAGATCAGGTCGAAAACATATTTTGTTTACAAAGATGTTCCAAACAAACAATAAGCGGAATCAAAATATAAACAAATACATTTTCTGAATGCAAAGCAAAACACGCTTTGTTGGCATTGTTGTTATTGGCCAAAGGTTACCTTTTTAAAAAATACTACATTTTATAGAGTTTATATTTTTCTCCTTATTACATGCCAGATTGGCAGAACCACCACTATGCGTACTGCTTTGTACTAAATAAGGCAGGAGTCCAGTATTGGAAAAGGATCCACATTTCTAGGGGATACTTTTGAAAAAGTTGTGCTTTCCGCTATGCAGGAGTATAAATTTTCAGGCCAGCTTAGAAATCCATTTCAGTTTAGCCCCATCCCTGACTTATTATATTTATTAACATTTTTTTAACTATGACTACATAGTCATCGTTTAAGCGTTACAGTCATGGCGCAGTACATGGATTTGGATATGTACATATATATTTCCGCAGGCACAACCTGTAATCCCCGCCACTTTTAAAAAAACACTGCAAAACTAGGCAAGGTGCTTAAGCATTCTTATAGGTTTAATACTGATCGAGGTTATTTTAAAATGTAGGTGCACCCACTGTGACCCTCACAAACATACTCGACTTTAAAGTTTGAGAGACTGTACGTTCCAGTTTTAAAAAAGTTTCCTTGGTTTTTAACATCCTTTGGAGTCGTTCATTGTGACTACTACTACATATTTCCCACCTCATTCTGCTTTCTTATCAGCCGCCGCCTTCCTTTTGGCCTCATTTAAAACACAAATCACGATTAGCCGACCGCAGTTCCCATTTTTGCTCGAACCAAATAGAAAGGAAACGAGGGAGCTAATAGAAGAAGAGACAGAGAGTTATAGAGACATGGACGGGGAGTTCCCGAATATGCAAAATTTTTCTGCCACGTTTTGTCGTTGAAATCCCCGCCATAAATTATTGCAACTAAACGCAGCCAAACAATGCTGCGATGGTCTATGGTGGGTCACTTTGAAAATACCCAAAATTATGACGTCGGAGGAGGTGAACACCAAAGTGATGGAATTTTGGACACGGTTTTGGTCAATTTTGTAGTGCCAGGGCGGCTAGAAATACTTTATTTATTAATGCTACGTTTCGTCTTAAGCTAATATATAAAATCTTACGCTTACTTTCTTTTTTATAATTTTCATTTTTTAAAAATTGTATTTACAGATGTCACATTATGTATGTAACCCAAGAAATGTATTTTCTAATAATATTATTACAATAAAGAAATCTAACCTAGAAGCCTTAAGTTTCTAGAAAAATTGTTAGCACTAAAATTACTTTTTTAATCTATTGTATAAGTCCTCCCGTTAAATTACCAGGGAGCACGAAAAAAGGATACATTTTAGGGGAGCATCCTCTCAATATAAGTAAAAATCAGCACAAAGAAGCTAAAACAAAATAAAGCCTAATTTGTAGCCAGCTTTGTAACTTTGGCCTGGGCTGTGTGAATGTGTTTGCAACTCTCAACTAACTCCGATTTCTGATGCCACCCACGGCTGCTCTTCATTGTGCTTGGCGATGGCCACATAATAGGACCCAGGCCCAGCCATAATGGCCCTTAAGTGGGAACAAATTCAGGAATGTCGGGGTCCCGAACCGACTCACAGTAGCAACAGCAGCTGCTGAGAGCGGTCTGCTCTGCCAGCCGCCGATAAGGCGCGTCTCCATGCGTATCCTTGCCAGCAGTCAGCACTTGGCACTCGGGACCACCAGTTGCTGGCGCCTTTGTTTTGGCCCCGTCTGTTCTGGCTTTTGGCCAATAAAATGCATTCAATTCGCATGCAAAACAAAAAGCGATAAAAAACGCGTCACCATTGAGAACGCTTCTAAGCAGCAGCCCCCCGTCCGCCGCCCTTAAATCCCAGGGCATTGTCTACGCCATTGGTCCAAAGAGCCCGACATCGACATGCGCGCAGACACGATGGTGTGAGGGGGTGGAGTGTTGGGGCTCGGGGGTTGGGGTTCACACACACACACACTCAGTTCAGGAGCGCTGCCATTTTTATTATTGCAAGGGGGATAAATGGGGAAGGCAGTTGTTGTAGCCGCTAAATGCGTTTCCTATTTAGCATTTGTTTTGCTTGACGTGAGACGGGCGGCGAGTGGAAAGGGGCTTGAAAAGTCTACAAAAGTTACGACTTTTTTGAGAGCGACGCCTGCGCAGAAATCAAAAAACGGGAGAAAAGATATTTTTTATGGCGCCAACAGTTGTTTCTTTTTAAAAGCCACCAAAATATCCAAGCGAAGGTCATAAATGTAACACTTGTACTTATGCTTGCTTCTCATGTGCCTTGGATAGAACAGGATGCAACCTGTTATTAAATTAATAAAATAAATTTGTGTGTTCCCAAATATTTCCAAACTAATTGATATTTTGATTGAATAGATAGATATATTTATCTTAATAATAAAATTAGGAAGAGGCTCAATGGAAAAAACTCTACGAAAAGATGAGTTGTTTGACCTTAACATTGTTTAATAATAGTTCTTGCGTTATTTTTCGTGATAAGTCTTATAGAAGCGTTTGTTAAATTCCAAGCGATTTGTCACAAAACATACAATATCAACTATTTACATGCGATAAATGTTCTGCGAATTTTGGCTATCAATATAACACTGAAAGAATTCGATTGAATAAACAAGGTGTCCGATATAAATAAGTATTAAGCCTTTCGTACAAATTTTTATTTCCAAAGTCAAGGTTTAACGATAGTATAATAATATAAAATATAACATTTAATATACATATATATCGACATTATATGTTTTGTTTCCTTTTCTATTTTTTTTTTCTTCGTTTCCGTAATTATACCCTTCCAGAAGGTATTATAATTTCCATTAGTTGGCTAAGCAAAATAATCACCATAAACTTTCCCAATATTTTTCTTTCTTACATACATATTTATATTAGATTTGTATTATATAATATAATATATAAATATATATATTTTACTATTTACAAGATTTACAAGATATCATATCCGTTTACGCTTTTGAAATCCGTTTTGAGTTTAATCGTCTAAGCGTCTGCGATTAATAAAAACTAAAATTAAAAGCAATCGAAATTATCTCTAAAGGTGCCTCATAGAAAGGCACCTCATCAAATTGCATGCTTCAAGGGTAAACGAACTTCGGCTTAGATCTTTTTTCTTGTTTCCAAAATATTTTCGATTGAAAAATGATTACGCCTGAAAAATTAATAGAATAACTTGGCGGTGTGACCCCATCGTAAGTATTAAATATTCTTTCTGTTTACATTACGCTGTAAGCTCGAATAGGCCGACCCTTTATAATTATAAAGGGGGTCATTTATAAGAAATTTTTTCGCGAGCCGACTGTGGTTTCTTATTTTGAGGGATCAAGAGCAGTCTTTCTGGATAAAGTTTTACAGAAATCGATCCCTCAACAAGAATGGGGAACTTCCTGTATGACTAACAAGGAGGGCAATTGAGCGACTCGACGACAAAGAGGAATCTACCAACCTTACCTCATCGGAAGGTTTGTGGCAAACAGAACCGATCAGCGAACGATCGATTGCGGGAGCAAATACGGTCTCAACCTTAAACTATACATATTGAAAAAAAAAAAAAAAACAAGATAAACGATAAAATGTATTAATTATAAGATAAGCTTAGCATAGTTTCAGCTTCTTATTTATACCTTTGGCAAGTGTGTTATAATAAATCAAATGTTTGAAAGAGAGATGCGATAAAGTATACATATTCTGTTTAAGTATCAACAGCCGAGTCGATTTAGCCATGCCCATATATCCGTCTGTCCTTTTCTACGCATACGAGTCTCCCAGTTTTATATCTATTAGTCTTCTTTCTATGATTGTATGTACATATGTAGCAACGGAGCTGAACAAACCACTTTTTGTTCTGTCATAGAAGCGATCGGAACAGTTTTTGAAAAATATGTATAACATTGATGCTTATCAGCATATTTTAGCACAATTTCTTACAAACTCCATAAAAGGGACCAGAGAAAAAATTGATTGTGTCAATTCTGTCAATGTTACATTGAGAAATATACTTACATTTACCAAGTGTTATAACTGAAAAGGTTTACAAAACTTCGAGTTTCCGAATTTAGCTTAGTTATTATACTGTAAATTACTTTTACTTCTATTAAACTAGAAGGCTACAAATCAGAGTTTATTCGATAGGCCTTGGTAACTCCGTACCAACAGTGATAATTATTTGAAAATTCCGCCATCAACACAGACTGTTAAGCCTAAAGAATAAGACGCGTAACGCCTGTACATTCGAAATCTTTGGCCTATTTCTTAGCTTAACCCTAAGTCCTAGGACCAAGGACTTTTTGTTGAAGGGATTAATCCGTTAAGGCTTAGCTTTGACTTGCAATTATTATGTTTAAGCAATGGGAACAAAGAATAATACCTTTGGCTAAGGGAGAAACGCAAGAAGCAAGAAACACAAACAATAGTCTAGGAAGCCATTAGAAGCCATTAGAAAAGGTCACACACCACAATAAACCATTATAAAATCATGAAAATATATAAATTTATATTTGTTTAGTGCATGATCGAAGAGAAAATAATTTCTTTTTCGTCCAAGATTATTTTTGTAAGCAATGCAGATATTATCGGTTCGCGGAGAGCAAACAAGTGAGCAAACACACACGCACCAACACAAGGCGATTGTCAACAAGATACAAAATGCAGATACAAAGATACAAAGCAGCAGCGGCAGCAGCAGCACCAGCAGCAGCGAAATTGAAATCACTCAGCCGCCACGTTGACGCGTCCTCCGAAGGCGCCTTAAAAAACTCTACAAAGCCTGCGCTCTCTCTCTCTCGCTTGCCCGCTCCCGTGCGGCGACCGTCTCGCTTGCACCCTCCACTGCGCTCGCTCTCTGTCGCACTCGGTCCTTCTTGTGGCAGCGACGCAGCGGCAGCGGCAGCAACCAACCGAGCAAGCAACCACTACAATGACACGTACACCCGCTCACACACGCACACCTCTGCCGCTTCTTGCCCTTTTTTGTCGGGTTTGTTTGCAGTTTTTGTCGCAAGTTTTCGAATGCCACAGAATGTGTTTTCAAATCCAAACTGTCGCGCACTCGAAACGGACGCGTTGCGCTTGTCTAACGGTGAACTAAAGCGGAGTACCAAATACCTGCCACGTTCGGCGATTGATAGCTCTTGAATATTTAAATTAATAAATATATTAAAAACTGGCAACAGTGCATTTGTGTATTCTGAAAGATCAATGAGGATCATATTTAGTGTTAAATAAAATACTATTTATCCTGATTAATTGTGGCTATGATGAGATCAGCGATCGCATCAAAAATAAACGTGGATTTTAATTGTTAATTGATTGTTATGTATCGAAGGAATTACAAATCCAACCCTTACTAAGGCGGAACTCGATTCTAAGGCAAGGTAAGTTTGAAAATAACCGAAAGTTATCGCTTATCAGAAATTATTTTGAAAACATAACTATGCGTACGATTTATATATTTTGATATAGGATATTGTTGCTTAAATCGAAGTGTAAATATTTGACATTATTTAAACTGAATTTGTTTCCTTATTTGGACATGAGATGTTAAAACTAAGAACCTGATTAGGTAATAGTTAATGTGTTAAAAAAGCATTTCTTAAAGTATGAATACATGTTGCAATATCAATACACCTTTGTTTCCTTTAAAATCTGTTTGCTTTCATATCCTTTTGCCAGGGTTCTAATACTAATACCTAAATAAAACTAAGGCAAGAGTCAGGTGTACTTATAAGCAAAATACATGTAATATAATTTAAAAAAAATACTTTAATTATTTTCCCTTCAGAGGGGAAAAATTAGATTAGTTTCTTTCTATAATTGCAGTCAAGACAGTAATTAATTTCATACAGAAAAAGAAACACTATCTATTAAAATAAGCACCAAATTTAAATAATTAACAAATCTATGAAAACATAAACGGTATTTAACATAATGGTTACCAAAAATATTGTACGGGAAATCCCCTAATTTGAAAGTCAAATTTGACGGTAATCAGTTATCAAACATGGATAAATATTTGCAGTTGAATTCCATAAAAAACGAAACCGCGCTTTAGCCCTCTTTAACATGAATTGAATGGAGTAAAAAGAGGCACCATTGTGCTCTTTCGCGAACCAATCAAATGACTAAATGACTCAGAGAGCAGCGGGCAGGGTCCCCAAGCTAACAAGGCATATCTATTGAATACCATTTCCGTTGGCATTTCAGGGCTCGAGGAGCAGCAGTACCACCTGATAATTACCACCTGCACTCTGTCGGAATCCTATTGGAGCCCCCATTGGAACCCCCTCGGCATCATGACGAGCATCTCCGCGCTCCTCCATCGCAGCCACAGCCACAGCAATGGCTACACCAGCAGCGGGAGTAGCAATCACAGCCACAGCAGCAGCCTCTCACCGCAGTTGCCCGGCATCAGTTTGGGCATGGGTCTGGGCATGGGCATGGGAATGGCCGTGGGCGTGGCCACAGCCACGGGCACGGGCAACCTCACCCCACCGCCGCCGCCACCAACTGACCTCGTCGTGCCCTCCGCAACCTCCACGCCAGTGCCGGCCAAAATGCACCACCACCATCACTCCAGCTCGAGCACCAACTCCAGCTCCAACGCCAACGCCAGCGCCAACTCCCTCCAGAATGCCAATGGATCGCACCACAGCCACGACCACATCAAGCGGCCCATGAACGCTTTCATGGTCTGGTCGCGGGGACAGCGTCGCAAAATGGCCCAGGACAATCCGAAAATGCACAATTCCGAAATATCGAAGCGCCTGGGCGCCGAGTGGAAATTGCTCACCGAAGGGCAGAAGCGTCCATTCATCGACGAGGCAAAGCGATTGCGGTAAGTACTGCTCACTGGGGTCTGGTCACAATACACAGAGCGAAAAGTGGCACCAATCCAAGTGTAATTAGGACTCCAGTCAAGCTATAGTTATTATTATAATTATTATAATTAGCAGAGCATCAAATTATTTGTTCTAATCAGTATCTGGTTTTAAGAGCCAACCCTTTATAGATATTGTATCTTCAATTAAGGAAATACGGCACCATTTCGTTATCTTTTCAAAGAGTGTACATATTATATTTTACTTATCGAAGATATGCCTATTTTTCTTAGACTTGGCGAAGAGGTTTAATAAATAACCCAATCGGTTATTTATAAACACTTCTAAAAGGTATTTAAAAGAAACAGAAGCAAACTGAAAGCTTTGTTTGGTGGGATAGACCACTTGAGAAGATAACGTTTAGTTCTAAATGAATTCTTGCTGTGTAATTATATTGCGGAGCTTAGGGTTGGGAAATTCCGGCTGGGGTTCAGTTACAGCTTTTCCCAGTTGGGCAGCTCATTCGCTCTCTCTGTGCTGTGTCTGGCCACAAAATTTGATCGATTAGCTAAGACAAAGGCTCACATTGTGAGGAGCTCCTGGTGCATTGTGGAGCTATGGAGCCGAGGATTGTGTTCGCTCTGCTTAGTCAGAATTTCATTGGCATTCGCATATCTTGGGTAAACATTTCAATTGAAGTTGTCACACAAAAGAGAGGCAACAACACATCGCATGAAATGCTTCATTCATTTAGCATTCTGCTTTATTTTATTTACCCTTCAGAGCATACCCTTTCGAATGGGGTTTAGCACCCAGAAAAGAAATAAGGTCCTCCTATTCGAATTATAAATTATATAGTAATGTTAGTTGTATTCAAAATGGCATCATATAGGTCAACTGAGACAATACAAACGTTATTAAAAAAAGGAAATACCAAAACGTTTTAATTAGAAAGTAGTTCGAATAATATCTTAGATTTTCCCGACTTTTATTTACGTTATTTCGTATTATTATATTTACTCGAGGTCTATAGCTGCCCTTAGTTCATTCCATAGAAATCGGGACACGACTACGTTATGTTCGATTAATTTTACCCGAAGGAAGATAATAATTTGTGTTAAATAATGAGTGTTTCATTTATGGGACAGACATTTCAAATAATTTAAAATATTCGAAATTTGCAAATCATATGAAGGTAAATTTTTAAACAATTAGAGTATGTACAATCTCGATGTCTTCAAAATGTATAACAAATAAATACAAGTAGGTAACTTCGATAGTGGGCTCTTTGACGATGACGAACCTCTGTGTTTGCACTGTCATAATCCTTTTATTGATTGGATTGGCCTGCCTGCCAAAATCGAAATGTGAAATTTTATGTACATTTTATGACATTTATAAATGAGGCGAGGCCCGTCTGAAGGGGCTTAGACTAATGGCTATTCGGGGTTTTCGAGCGAACATATCGAGTGAAAAGAGCCACGAATTTTGTTTAAATATTTGCCAATGCGCGATGATAAGGAAAACAATATTTTTTCGGGTCCCGCGATAACGCATACATAACTGACCAAAGAAAGGAAAGCCAAATAAAGGAAAGCGAAAGTAAAACAAGAGCAGAAGACACAAACACACACCTTTTATCAGGTTTTATCGTTTTGTCAAACAAATGTCAACAATTGTGCATTGTTGCAGCTGGGAAACGGAATCGGAATCGGACTCTAAATATGGAAAGGGAATCGAAGTCAGACTTCTTTGCTAAATACATAGCGGACGAGTAATCTTGTGCATTTTGTATCTATATGTATTTTTATGGAAGGGTTCCGATTCCCCTGGAGTTTACGATCTCAGGCACATAACAAAATGTAGGTTAGATCATTTTTAAAAGTTCAAAATGATCATTGCTTTGATCAAAGAAAGTAGTCTTGATTCAACAGACAGTTTTCAATTAACTTCTTGTCCAAGAATCTACCTACATTTACATTAATTTGATATAAGAAATGTTATATTATTGTATTGTCATATTTATTTTTTATTTCCCTCATATATCAGGCTTTACTTTCTATTCACCTCAATATTTCTTTCTGTGTGCTGCAGTTTATGATATCATCGTTAACTCGTTCGATCTTTTGATCGGTATTCCAACATTTGTTCAATTTACAGCGCACTCCACATGAAAGAACATCCCGACTACAAGTATCGGCCACGCCGCAAGCCCAAGACGCTGAACAAGTCACCGGTGCCAGGTGGAGCCGCCAATGGCGGCGGGGCGGGCAGTGGAGGAGGCGGATCCGCTGGCCCCGGAGTCTCTGGATCGGGTGGCTCCTCCACGCCGAAGGACATGCAGCCTCAGCTTTCGCCCCTGGGTCAGACGATGACACACCTGCATGGACACCATGGACACGCCCACCACCACCCGCAGCACCCGCACCATCCTCACGCCCATCCCCACCCGCATCACGTCCACCTGGCCGCCGCCACGCTGAGCGCCAAGTACGGCTTTGGATCGCCGCTGGAGCTGTCCCTGCCCCGTCTGCCAAACGCCTTCCCCGGCCTGGCGCACTACCCCTTGGATCCCACGCTGGCCCTGGATCTGCAGGCCCGCCTCCAGGCGATGTACGCCGGCAGCATCTACCACCCGTGGCGCTACCTGCCGCTGATCAGTCCGGACACACCGCCCTCTCCGCCCAGCAGTAGCGGCACCGGCATCTCCTCCTACGGCTGCGTCAAGTCGTCCAAGTCGTCGCCGAACCCAAATCCGGCAGTGGGAACGCCGCCGAACATCATTTGACCGACTCCATTGCGCTTCGGCGCCAGCACCGCCGCTGAGCACGCGGTGTAGGAAGGGAGCAATGCATTAAGATTCGAACTCGGATACGGATTCGAACTAAGAAGGGGTGCTAGATGCAGACCCAACGGATCCCTCCGGTAATTGGTCACTTGATCATCCTGCCCCGGAAATAGAGACCCTAATGTTAGAGCCTAGTGTTAGTTGAATATCTGCGCGTGTCTTCAGTTTTGTTCCGGATTCCCCGATTTGAGTTCAGCTAAAGGAAGTTTCGAAATAAATATATCGTTTTATAGTGACCTGTATTTGTTTGATTATAGTTATTAGCTTAGCTAAGTTCCGAAACTCCGATGATTCTTTGGTCTTGTATGAGTGTTGAGCTAAAAATCGAGTTTACTAAGCTAATAACTAAATATAAATAACCTTCTTATTTTCCTTGGACTCGAGTGGCCCTTGCGGCACCAAGCACGTGCTTGTTAGGGTTAGGTGTTAGTAGGAGACACCAGGACTAACAAGTTTAAAGATTCGATTTTAATTTGATTATATCACTTTGTTCCTGCTCCAATAAATATTCTGTTTTGTTTTAAATTTTAGCTTTTATTAAAGTATTGTTATTTAATTAGGTAAAGCAAGCTAAGAGGCAAGGAGTACCAATCTTTATAGATCAAGCAAATGCCTAATTTCGATATAACTTGCATTAATTCAGAATACATTCCAAATGTGTTGGCTATCAATTTAATTACAGGTATTTGTTCAAACCCACTATTTGTTGTTGAATGATTGAGGTAATCCGGAACCCGATCAAAATGCTTTTTAAGTCTTTAGTGCACTAGATTTGTTAAGGCATCAAGGATATGTCCACTTTTGTGTAATATGTATATGATTGTAAAACTATATTTTAATGTGATAAATGAGCGAAAATGAATTAAAAAAACTGTAATAAAATAAACGATTTTTAAACAGCACACGGGTATTAAGCACATAATTGAATACGTGTCCTGGCAATTGTGACTGATGGCTACAGGAGTTGAACATCGTCCTGAGCAGCCTGGAAAACGTGAGTGAAAATCCCAGCTCGCAATCTGTCAAGAGTCACTGCCAAACGCCAGCGGGCGCCACAGGCGGCTGAATAATAACGACAATGTTTGCTGATGCGTTGATTATTAGTTTAAATTGCCGACACGCCGCGAGGGTGAATCTCTTAGATAGATGGCCAGGATCGGCGTGATTTTCTAAAGCGACGGAAGGGTGGCGATAGTCCTTAATGGGATTCCTGCACGCCCACTTGTTTGGGCGACCGACTGTGAATAGGTTACCGCTGAGGCGTGTCAATAATGCTCAGTCCAAAAACAATTGACACTTTTTTGTCTGTCGCCCGGCAAAACAAAGCAGCAACCACCACTATTCTATGACGCCACAGGAATGGGAAATGAGAAGGGGGAGTGGTTGGCCGGAGGAGAGGAGGCGGGACGGAGCCATCGCGACAGCGTCGTAACCAGCTGAAAAGCCGCACATAAAAGTCACACAAATGCCACGCTGCAGCGCCACGAAACTGCTGATAAGGAGTGCCAAGTGCCGGGGAGGCAGCGCCCAACTCAGCATCCCAAGCCCACTTTCCACTCTTCTCCTCGCATCTTCACTCACAGAAAAAAAGGACCCTTTAAGGACCTGACAAAATCCTCAACAATTTATTATTTAATTCATTTAATTCCCTTACAACAATCTCTTTGAATTTCTTTCTACAAAAGGAATGTTTTGTCTCTTTCAAAATATTTTTAAGATCCTTTTTTATATTGGGAAGAAGACTTTATGCAAGTAAATATCTTAGTCAGACATTTTGATATTGAGTTTTATACAAAATAAATATTTTTTAAATTTACAGTAGGTAGAAGTTAACTACATATATTTTATTTTATTTATTAATATCATAACATTACATCTACAGACTTAAGACTTTATTTATTGCGTTAGTCACATTTCTTTAAATACAAAATCACATAAAATAATATTTAGATTCGTTTAAAAAAAGTATAAACTATTATACTAACAATGTATAGTAAAATAAATATGAAATTAATACATTTAATCTTGAAGCAACAAATAATTTATAAATAAACTGAGACATACTTATTTTTCGTTTTTCAAATATCTAAATCAAAATTCCTTAATTGAGATAAGTATACCATTTAAAAATATGTGTATTTTATTAATACGAACTTTATAATTTTGAAAGCTAAAAAGTTTATTTCGTCCGTGTTTTTTTTTAGTGTCCACAGTTCACACGCACACCCAGGACTTATGGGGTGTCTGTGCCGCCTTTTGTTGCCCGCAAGGTCGTTTTTATAGTGTCCTGCCAACGAAACAGTCCCAGGCTCGAACTTGAATAAGCATTTAATGTTTGCATTTGACCTCACCTCCACACAGACAAAGGAGCCGGCGGGCTGAGGAGCTGCTTCCATTCCGGCCAAATCACTTGTGCGAAACTCTATGAAATGCTACAACAATATTTGCCCAATGAAATTGTAAAGGCGGCGAAGAGCAACCCCCAAGAGAGCAGTCCCCGGAGTTGGTCTACTGTGGGAACTTACAAATTGCCGAGACGAGATCTTCCTTTAGAGATCAAAAAGCAGTAATTGAATCAAATTGGGTTTAAAAGACAGACACCTTTTCTTCATTTTAAGGCTTAATTAAAGAACAAAGTAGTAAAAAACTATTTTTTTTATTACTAATATTTATTTTGTTAGCAAACGTCAGTCTGTAAATTCCTTATCGAACATTAAAGTGTGGTTAAATAAAGTAGAAAACAAAACCAATGGAGCATGCTTGAATTTGAGGAGTCTTCCTTAATGATCCCATGTAGTTTTTAGTCAGACGTCTCCTTCGTCACGTTGCCAATTTCCCCCTTACATTCTTATAAAATTAATAACTTAAAGCAATCCCTGAAATTATATCTGAATTATAAATACAGTCAAGTGGCTGCAATTATCAAAAATTTAACGGGTCAACTGCTTGGGTGCGATCCGGGAGCGAAGTCAACGGGCTATCAAAACTAACAGACACGCGTAGCACGTGCGACGTGCAACCTCCGACCCCTGATCTCATCATCATCTAGCTTCACTCACTTGTTTCAAGACAAATAAAAACATTGAAGGCGACTCAGTGAGGGGGAAAAATAGCAGAGCGAAAACGTGTGAAATAAAAGTTTGTTTGATTTGCTTTGTGTGGCGGAAGTGGGTGAAGTAGAGGGGGTAGTGTTGCAGGGGGATGCTGGAAGGAAGCGCTAGTATCGCGGTGACAAAGGCACACTGAAAGAAAATAATATCAATCTATGGGTGTTCGCCATATAGTCAACATTCAAGGTGGGTTAAGCTGAAAACTACTTGTTTTACATTTCAGTAATTTTATGAGTAAAAGGTTTAAGCCGGAAAATTATTATTTTGTTTATTGTCAACAATAGAAAATAAGAAAACTGGGTAATTTGTGCTCCTTAAAAACAAACTCTTAACTTTTATTACAATTCTCTTAATTAATACAGAAAGTGTTTTTAACTTGATTTTATTCTTAAGTTTTTGCACTAATACTGGTTTTAGTTGCCTAATAAAAATTACGTTGACCTTATTTTATATCTGAAAATAAATCCTAACAAAACTTAAGTGATCCCTTTATATTTTTAATGCCTTTTCAGACCTTAAAATATGTTAATATAATTTTTTCTGTGCTACAATGGCGAAGGTTTTCCCTTCTTTTCAGCGTCGTAGCAAACCAAACCCTGGAAACACTACTCAATGCAAGGAATTTTTTGTTTTATTTGGCAGGATGCTGGTGGAGGGGACCCCACACCCCGTGACTCTATCGCCACTTCCAGCACACGACTCCACCTCCTGCCCGTCCTACATCCTTTGCTATTTCAGTCCTGGCACACTCACATCCGTTGTGATAAAAAGAAATATTTTCTTTTGGCAGCAGACTTTGGCTTTTCTTCTTCTTTTTGGCCCAATGCTTCATTATTACTATATTTATATTTATTTGCTGTACTTTTTCTTTCATTCCCGGGCACCATTCACATTCCATTTCATTTTGCTGACTGCTGACTGTTTAAGGTGGCCCAGAGAGCCAGCCCATTACGCAAAGGATATTGTGTGGCCATGAATCAATTGGCCAATGTCCACAAAAAAAGTTATGCCCGGAAATATGTTGAACCGCCAAAGCGGTGACATTCCATTTGCATTTTTTAGATTATTTTTGGGCAGGGCCCGAGGCCAAGGCACCCAACTTAATCGCATGTAATAAATTTTAATTTTTTAAGCATTTGTAAGCACTTTTATCAGCGCAACAAAGGACGCTTCATTTTTTAATGCCAAGCCAGCCGAAAAAAAAGGAAAAAGCCAAAAAGGATATAAGATTAAGACGCCAAGGCGAAGTTGAGACATAAAAAACAACGCCGAGCAAATTAGCAGCCTAGAGGATAGGACGGGGATGGTGTTGTTGTTGGTGGCAGAGGGGAGGATGCGGTTTATCACGCCCACAGCTCGTCGAACGGATATCCGACGCATGGAAGACAAACAAAAAAGGCATTAAATCGCATTTAAGTCAAAGCGCCGAGCGGCGACAAAGCCAAGAACGAAACCGAAACCGAACCCAAGTAGCAAGCCCAAACCCGAAAATCCGGCACGAGCCCAGAAACATCCACCACTTCGTCTTGACTTGGCGCAGGAATTGCAGGGAAAACAAGGACAACTGGCACTGTGGAATCTGGAGGCAAGGATGTATTTTCGATTCTCGGGAGCTTATCACACAGAGTTTTCTGGAGAGGGAAAGCGTTGCCCAAATGCGTGGTAAATGCTCAAGTGCTTGGTAGAATCATATTGAAGCCTTCCAGTCGAATGTTACTTTCAATTTAGAACATTTATAATGTTTCTCAAAGCATAGCATTCTAAATGCATTCTTAAGGAGTTGAATTTGACTTAAGAACTGTAATATCTCTTAGGGTTTTAATGCAACTATGAGATATTGCCAAACGTAAAAAGATGTTGGATTAAATCGAAAAATATAAGCTTTACGGATTACATTACATTTATATTTTTTATAGAATAATATGAGTATTTTTTTCGATAAACAACATGTAATGAAAAATAGTGTATCTTTTATCCGCTAACTGAAATACTTTTCAGATTTTTATATAGGTAAGGTCGTTTTATTTAAACTAGAACTTGCAAAATGCAGCTATATTCATTTTTTTTTTTTGTCAAAAAGAGGCGTATGACCGAACTTTTACTAAAGTTTTTATATGTTTCAATTAAACTTTTGAATATTGAATGTCTAGTGTTTTTATGTTTAATCATACACTTAAAACTATCTTAAATTCAACAGGAATGATACCAATTTTGCGGCACAAAAGTCTTGGCATACTTTCCTTAATTATTTAATTTATTTTTAATGGAACTGCTTCTTAATCACCTTGGGGAGTCCAAAAGTTGGCAAGACTTTAGTGCGTCACTGTACATTTTGTGTAATTCTCAACCAAATAACAGTAATGTCATTATTATTTTCATTTAGTTTCGAATTATTTAATGATAAATGCCTAAATATTTAAAGGTGGCGCAGCTTACTTACATGATTTTCCTAGAAAATCGAACATAAATACTGCCGATATAAGGCTCAAAATTACAAAAGCCTGCTATTTCTGGTATACAAAATAAGATTCATACTCCATGAGGCAGATATCTTGAAGATACAGCTAAGTTTCAGGGCACCTAAGCTATTTATACTATAATAAATATTTTGACTTGTACCCATACGGAAGAATAGCTCTTGTGTGGACTCCAGACTCTTCTTAAAAAGGTCAAGTTATTTATAAGCTAAGTGCCAATATACGGCACTGGGGAAGACCGCATAAATGTATACATCTAATTTTAATCAGAATTACCAGACAAAAATATTTAGATATTACTTATCTATCTATATGGAAAATATAGTGTAAGAGGTGTATTAAGGCTAGAGTTATCAAATTTGGAGGCAACATATTATAACTTATAACATATTATAAAAATAATTGTATATAATGTTTAAATCATTTTCATTTGAAGATTATTAGGCTTTACGTATACAAACTATAATAAAATTACGACAATGTTGTATTTATTTTTGCTAAACACAAAGAATATCACTTTTAACATAAAAGTCGAAACAATGCAGAGGATTAACCAGGCTTAAGGCTTAAAATAAGATTTCCTGTGTCATTGTTACAATATCTTATTTATGACCCTCAAAGCAGCATTTCTGCCATTTTGTGATTATTTTTAAATCTTAAGAAAATGTATTTTTGTGTTACACTTTTGTTTTAGTTACTAACTTTTCAAATAAATAAAACCTCTAATTTAATTGGCCACACAAGGCAGCATTCACTGCATTTCCAGTAGTGAACTGTGAACCGCGATAAGAAGCCTAGGCTCAACTGCCTGGCCTTATTTTGATAGCCTAAAAACCTGAGAGATTGCCTCGGTCGCTTGGAAACAGCCCAATTGGGAGCAACGAACAGGAAGGTGCATTTCGCATATTTATGCACGAGTAAATTACTTATATTGATATACTGCAGGCAAAAAATGCAGCCACATCGAAGCAGGGAACAAAAAAGGGCGAGTAAAGTTGAATGCAAAAGCGATGCAAATCTGCGATGGCATTACTATGCACATAAAGCGCATTCCAGCAAATGTCCTGGGCCGGCAGCAATTAAAACGAGCAGCAGGACTTGCCGGCAGGACGCCGTAAATGCAGCCGCCGCTCACAATGCCGGAAAGTTTTTTCATCTCGCTCACAGAGGCGCTCAGCGATCAGTGAGGTGGCAGCCCTGCGGCACAAAGGAGCAATTAATGCGAAATTGTAGCTGCATAATTGCTGAACATGCAGCAAGGGGCAAGTGGCATAAAGAAGCAATTAATGCCGCACAAATGCGCTTGGCATGCATAAAAATGTCCAGTCGCAAAAAGCGGGTAAAGTGCAGCAGAGGCAAATCAAAGCCGCTTTTTACGGCCATTTTCTGGCCGGAGCTGAGAGCTAAATGCTGAATGCCCGGCCGGAGCCGGCAAACAATTGCAATTACATTAGAAAAGAGAGCAACCCAGCAGCAGCAACAGTGCATAGAGTTTGTCCAGGCTAGAGATGACAAGGACATCTCTATATCAGTGGTGCCCAAGACCCTGACTTGTGAGCCAACAAAGTGCTCTGCCCCAGCCTCTGCCGGCACTCGCATAGATTGTAAAGAACGCACAGGCATTTTTGTGCCTATATATAACCATATTTGGAGTTAAACAGATATATTCCTAATTTATGCAATATTAATATAAAAGTAACCCATTTGTTTGTCTTATCTAGCCACTTTGTAAAATTTGCAGTCTAACAAATGTCATTCTAAGTGAGTGAAAAACTGTTTCTGTTTTGGCCTATTGATATAAAAAATAAAACCAAGTTATAAAGTGTACAGAAACATATATATACATTATTTTATATATATTATAAATTACATTAGAAACATTATATATAAATTCCTAACATTCGAATATCATTTTCATTAAGTTCACAGATATTTTGGTAGCTCCTCTTTATATGAAACCTTTATAGGAATATGATATGTAAGGTCCATATAGCATAGGGAAATTTCCAAGTTGATATAAGTTTGCTTGTTCATCCCTAGGCCAGGCTTAGCTATGGCCACCCACGTAGCGTTTTTCACTTCCGTTGCATGCCAGGCACGTTGCAAAATTGTCGCAGCGCAGACAACCGAAAAAAAGGCAGCAAAAATCGGTCGTCGAACACAAAAGCCACGGACAAACGAATTGCCAATTTAAATGTGAATAGAAAAATTGCATCGACGCACCCGCTCATTGCCCACACACCCACTCCGCCCTAGCGACACACTTGCAGGGCACAGCACAGCAGCGCTCCTGCCATCCTTTATCCTTTTTCACAATCGCCAATCACTCACTCACGCGAACAATGACGCAGCCAAATGCTACGTGGCCTTCGATGTAGCGCTCTGAATCCTCATCGCTTCACTTTGAACTGCACTCGATATGGGCATCTCTAAGCTTCCTCAGTTTCACTAAATCCACTAGGAGTTTCTGCCAGTTTCGAAATCTTAAACATATATATGTATGTTTGTGGAGGATATTAACAAACGTTTCACTCTCTGAGACCTTCAAATCGCTTAACTGGATGGCAATCCCTCTTAAGTTCTTTGGGATATCTTGTTTACTATTTTTGTTAAATGGAATAATATAATAAATTATATTATAAAATATATTTTGATAAATATATTATTTCACGATTTTTGCCTCTCTTGTTATTTCTAAGCAAATATTAAACATGCAATTAGTATTCATTAAAAATTAATTAATAGGTCAGTCAGGTCTTATTTTTTGAACATAAATAGCATCATGAATTCTAATTGTTATCAGCATAAAAGACATGCTTTCTTCATGCTCACATCTTAGCTTCCTCATTCTTATCTGTAAAGACATTCGAATGATGAAATTCATGCAATTTTGTTTTTGTTTTTTTTTTTCACAATATGCACCCTGAAAAATTGGGAACTAATTTCAGGGTAACTAATTTCAAGGTAGACCATGACTTAAAGTAACAAAAATAAATTACTACGAACCCCAAGTTGGACAAGTTTTATCTTTAACGTAATGTTTATTCCATAAGAATAAGTAAGAAATAATGCAATATGTGTCGAAGAAATGCATTGCTATATGATGATTCTTTGTATTTATGCATCTATTCATCTTTGCATCTATGTATACATAGTACAACAAGCATTTTGGCCACCAACTTATTGATTCCTTATTAAGTATATATATATATTAAGATATATACCTATCAAGAACCTATATATCTATCAAGAAAAACGGAAGTACTAAAAGAGTATACACTTTTCCTACATAAAACGTACAAGCGTATCAAAATAACTAAAATATTACTGTCTTCTCTGCAAGGGTATAAAAGCCGTGTCTGCCAATTAAAGTATGGTTTTTTATTAGAAAATGGAATTAGTGAGCAGTTCATATAGGGTAAATAGTTAAAAAAAATCAATTTCTATGCACATTTCTGGTGATATTTGGAGTCTGTTTGCTGAAAATGATCATATTCGTATATTACATTTGCTCGCAAACACGTATGCCAAACAAAAGTTGGAAGATCGGGCAGTGGCTTGGGGATCAATGCTCCGACTGAGATAGATGGGTCCACCAAACAGCAGCCAACCGGAGTTATTCAGAGGCCCAATGCCCCCATCGATTTCGGGAACAATCTGTGACAACAACTTTTTAATTGCATAATGAACGTGCAGATTTCGCGGCCTATGGACTGATAAACATATTTTCGCCCCGCAAAAAAGGCATTCAACCCAATCGACTTCGGGATGCACTCCGGATGATAGCAGGCTCGGGTATAAAAGGCGCGGTGATCTGGCTGGTAGATGCAGTTGCCTGCTGGTCTGTGTCTTAGCATTGTACCAGGAAGAATCTCCAGAGAAGCCAAAGCCACCCAAGATCCCATAGTACTTTATACTCCCTACAGTAATTAGTGAGCGGAGCAAACACAACATGAACTGGATTCTGTTGTTGGTGGCCTGCGCGGCCAGCGTTGTGGCGGCAGGAAGGATTTCAATGAACCCGGAGCGTGTTCAGGGTATTGGTAAACATTAAATCCGATGAAGGAGTAAGGCACCTATTTAAGAACTAACCACTCTCCCCTTTAGAGCGTATGTCCCTGGAGGACCTGCAGCGTCAGAAGTTCATACTCGACATTGTGCAAAACATTCGGCAGCCGCTGCAGCAGAACGACCTCATCCAGCTGGATCAGGGCCTGATTGTGGACAGCCAGCGGTATCGTGGAGGCATCGATGCGGAGATGCAGCGGGTCATCGAACTGGACCGCCAGCGACGACTGCTGGATGAGCATCAGGTCTACACTGTGGGTCGCCTGGAGGACGTGCAGCAGTTGCGCGGCATCTATCGCCTGCTTGTCCGCTCCCAGGACTTCGATACCCTGCGCCGCAATGTGGTCTACCTGCGCCGCAACATCAACCCCGTGCTGCTGGTCAACGCTTTGGTTCTGGCCATCCGGGACCGTGAGGACACTCGCTCCCTTATCGTGCCCGCTGTCCCGGAGCTGCTGCCCGAGCTGTACTTGGACGAGGATGTGATTGAGCAAGTTCGTGGCGTCCACAGGGACCAAACGCTGCGACCCTCGCTCATGGACATAGTGGGTCTGCGCCAGCGCCAGCGCATGATGAATCCCGTGATGAACATCCTGCTGCCCTGGCGGGCCTTGATGAGACAGCAGGGTCTGATGAATCGTCAGAACATCCGTGTGGTTGTCCGCGCCGAGAATCAGGGACAAATTGAGGGCACTTCTTTGCTGACCGACGATATTGCTCTGCGCAACTTTGTCCAGAATCTCATCCAGGAACTGGCTCTGGTTGAGGAGGATTCCCAGGACTCCCAGGAGGCGGACATCCGTGGTGAGCTGGAACGCGACCGAGGTAACAACAGGGAGGAGGAAGAGCAATGGGTCAGTCGCGATCGCGAATGGAACCAGAGGCAAATGGGACTGGAACAGGATCTGGACTCTGGACGCCTGCTCCGCGTAAATCGTCGCCGACAGCAGGAGGATCTGCAGGATCAGAGCCAGGTTAACGAGAGGGAGCGCTTGCAGCGAATCCTCCGACGAGATGACGACAACGATAACGATGACGACGACGATGACATCCGCATGGGCCGTGTGCAGGGAGGTCTCCGCACTGAAGGAGCTCGGAATCTGCTGAGAGTCAACCGTCGCCGCGTACAGGAGGAGCAGGGGGATATCATTCAAGAAAACGATGATGATGTTCGCATGGGTCGCGTTCAGCTGCAGCGCGGAATCAGCCAAGGAGGAATCCGCATGGAAGGAGCTCGGGATCTACCCACTGTTAGCGTAAACAGCGACCGCCTTCTCCATGTTAACCGCCGTCGGCTTAACAGCATCCAGGAGGATCAGCCATGGGGACGCCAGCGTTTCATGGGCCTGGTGAGGGGAAATCGCATCAGCGAGGGACGCCGTGTTGGCCAGCAGCAGGAGGACCGTCAGAATGACTGGCAAATGACCCGTCAACGTCAGCGCCTGGACCAAAATGAGGAGGAACGCGTGCAGGGACGTCGTGTTGGCATCCAGCAGGAGCAGGAGCAGGGCACCTACGCCGATCAGCTGGAGAGCGTCAGCCGCGACGATGAGCGACTGGTGCACGTAAACCGCCGTCGCCTCAACCAAGACATATCGCAGCAGCAGAGGATCATTCCCCGTAGAGTTGGCTCCATCGGTGAGGGGCGTCGTGTTCTCGGAGAGCGCCTCATCCAAGATGATGATATCCTGAAGCTTATTCGCAGCGAAAACCGCCTGCAGCTGATGAGCGACGAAGAGATCTTGGAAATGCTGAAGAGGAACCGCCAGCAGCGTCTGGAGCAGATGCAGAATGACGACAACGACGACAACGACGATGACGATGATAACGATGACGATGAGAATGATGTTCGAGGAACACGAAGCCGTCGCAGCATCTCGAACCTGAGACGCGAGAACACACGTCGCAGCGAAATCCTCATGCACAGCCTCCGCCAGTTGGTGGCCCGGCTCAATCAGGAGAGTATCTCCCAGGGCCAGGTGACCGACCAGCAGCAGCAGCAGCTGCTCAACAATCCCCGCCTGTCGCAGTCTGAGAGATACGGACTCCGCTTGAACCAGATCCGCATCGACTCCTTGCGCAACCGCGAACTGCTGCAGCAGATTGGCGAGATCGAGCAGCGCCTGCAGCAGGTGATTGGTCAGGTGGTGAACCGGGTGAGCATAAACTCCCAGCGCGGACAAATAGAGGAGCAGCGCCAGATTGAGTCCCGGATAGCCGACGTCCTGCTGGGTCGCCTTGGCCAGGTTGGCATTCTGAATATCGTCCGCCAGTTGGTCCAAAACAATGGCCAGCAAATCGACCGCTCCGGCCTGGGCATCCGACTCAGCGATCCGGTGGTGCAGCACACCCTTCGCCGGATTGTGCGGATCGTCGACCACCAGCGGGAGCAGGTGCTCGGCGGCTACCGCCAGGAGCAGCTTCAGATGCGCGGAGTAGCCATCAACGATGTCCGCGTGGACAAACTGCGCACACGCATCGAGGAGCACGACCTGGACCTGAGTAACCTTGTGGAGCAGGGAGTCGTGGTTCGACAGCGCCGCCTCAACAACCGACCCTTCACCGTTGACATGGACATCAGCTCGGACCGCGATCAGGATGCCATTATCCGAGTGTTCCTGGGACCCGCCGAGGATCAGCAGGGCAGGCAGGGAGCTTCTCTGGAGCAGCGCCGCCGTGACTTTGTGCTGCTGGACGCCATCAATGTGCAGCTGCAGACCGGTCGCAACCGCATCCAGCAGAGGTCCATCGACATTCCCTGGACCTCTCGCGACGTCACGCCTCTGGGCGAGATCTACCGCCGGGTGATGCTGCAGCTTGGCAACAGGGTCCAGCAGGTGCAGGGATCAGGAGTCCAGGAGCTCGTCGGCGAGAACGGAGGCTTCCCGCAGCACCTACTGCTTCCGCGCGGTCAGCCCGAGGGCCTTCCGATGCAAGTCCTGGTGATCGTCTCACCTGTGCTGGAGCAGCAGGAGCGTGAGATCGTGCCGGAGATCGGCATTGGCATTGGCTCTGCCTCGCTGCGAGACGTGCGCCCCTTGGGTTATCCTCTCGACCGACCCATCGACAACGAACAGGAACTGCTGCAGTTGCCCAACATCCAGCTACAGGACGTGGTCATCATTCAGGAGAACTAAACTGACAGGACAGCTGATCGACAGACCAATCGTGAACCGGCGGACCCCTCTGAGAAACACCAAACGAATCCTAGCTTAAGTCAATCGAAACTAACTCAATTTATAATAGCCAAATGTTGAATACTCTTGTAACCGCATCTAATTAATCCTAATTCTAATTAAAGTCCTTGCAAGCAATGCAACAAGCATTAAACATCAGTGTTTTGCTAAAAGGGAAACTACTGTCTCTTCCAGGATAACTATATGCTTCATTTTACTGAAATCTTGTTGAGAGAGCCCAGGATGGTGCCTGTGTTTATCCTGTTCTATATGTACAAAAGCCCCAAAGCAAAACAACTCAGATGGGCCTTATTGGAATTGTCACTTTCCTCGATTTTCCCCCCGAGATGATGGGTAAATCATCGTTTTATCGCTCCTCATACTGCACGTTCACATTCACCTGACTGGCTTTTCTAATTTCGAAAAACAATTTCAATGCAAATTGCATGTCCATCGGGGCTGGCAATGGGAGTAGGAGTGGAGCAGGAGCCGGTAGGGATTACAGGCAGCTGCCACGCCCCCAAACAATGGCCAAGGATGCGCCGGGATGGCCAGACAATGCAGCGTCAAAATAGCTGGCAGGCAACCCATCCTGGGACTATAATAGACTTTTCTTATTCTTGCCACACAACTCAATTTGTAACAACGCCAGCTCTCCCCTTTAAACATACATATATACCCAATATACTCGTATATAAGTGTGTATATCTTCCATGGCGCAGACGCCCAGCGAAGCGTCAATTGCCAAATTAATTGGCCGTAAAAAATTGAAAATGAAAATATAATCACACTTTCCGTTGTCGAGCACTCACGTTGTCACTGGCTGGCTGGCTCAGGTCCAAACGGATCTGCCGTTTAACCCCTCTATGTGTTCCCGCTCTAGAAGCGTTTTCTCATCAGTACCGGCTATAGAAGCGGGTCCTTGAGAGAATGGGAACGGTGGACCCACCAAAGGGCGTCAGACATTTCACCTCAGGCACTTAAACGTTGCATTTTTCCAGGTTGCCCTGCTCTCACACCTGGGCTAATACCCTGTGGAGCCACATTGAACATGCTG
The DNA here is from genome assembly GCA_008042475.1 of Drosophila kanapiae. NCBI lineage: Eukaryota > Metazoa > Arthropoda > Insecta > Diptera > Drosophilidae > Drosophila > Drosophila kanapiae. Next base: position 132,896 of record VNJM01003242.1, read on the forward strand.
GACTGATGGTCAGTTCAGATGGAATACCTGGAAAGTATTTGTAGGTTATTTTAAAACCCTTGGGATTCATTATTATATTTTTTTCTTGGCGGAATAAAATATAATAAATAAAAATGAATAACATAATATATTGAAATAAAGTGTATAATTAAATATAAAAAAAAACACTTTCCAGAAAAACTATGCTTACAAGCATTTGCCATACTTTGCTATTAAAAAAAATTACATTTAAAGAAGTTTTATTTATTAAGCTTTATTTTGAAGAATCTTCTTAACTTCTGGCACTTAATCTTTTCACATTATAATAAGAAATACAGATTTGACTATGACAATGACTTTGTATTTTCTGCTCTTATTCTGGTGAGTAATATGGAAAGAATAAGTGCTACATATATATATATTAGTAACATATAAAATAAAAACATATAACTAACATTAAAATAAAGCTTAAAGAACATAGCAATTTCTTTAAAACAGAAATGTATATTTCTATTTTTATTTTAGACTCTTTTATTCACGCCAAAGTTGCTGAAACATTTTGTTGTTGTTCGGAATAATTACATATTCGTTTCATTTAAATATAAGAAACAATTTGGAATAAATTAAATTACATTAAATTAAATAATATTTTGTAAACTCAATTGTAATAAATACATTTCTAGACTATCTTAAGCTATAATTCTTTTAAAAACAAAATTCAGGATCGTTCTAAAACACATTCTGCTAGCACTAAGATAACGTTATATGTAGTCCAAAGAGCCCTTATTTGAAAAAATATAAAAAATCGTAAAAATAACAAATAAAATTTGTTCTTTTATGATATCATGTTGGCTACTAAAAGTTCCCATTAATGAAATAAACACGCTTTATTTCGGTAAAAACAGGCCAGTTACTAGTCGATCTCTTCCTATCCCCTGTATTCCTTCCGCCCTCCTTCATCGAGGGGCAAGGAATGTGGCACGTTGCATAATGGAAAAATTTTCGCACTCGACCTGATACTGTTTCCCCAACTCGTGCCGCCTCAATGCACTTTCATTATCTTCGAGTGGTTTGCCGTTCATTTCATTTCACTTTGCTGCCACCGTTGTTGATGTGTCCTTTTTGTATTTCGCAATATGAAATTTAAAATGTTGTTTTCTTTAGTTTTTATTTACTGTTTTTTTTGCGTCTGTCGAGCTGATTAGGGGATTCAGGGAGTTGGGGAATTACACGAGCTATTAGGCAGCCGCTTAATGCGAAAGTAATTATGTCTTGTTAATCAGACAGAGGCTGCGGGGTCAAAGGGTATTTAACCCGTAAGTTTATCGGGGAGCACCCTCCGCCTCCGACTTGAAGGTAGCTGAAAACCGAAAACTTTTGTGATTAGCAAGCGCCCTTTGCCGCGCTACAGATAGCGTCTTGAGAAAAGATACACACTCTAAAAAATAATGTTTCTTCAAAAATAGGAACTCCAATGATAGTTGAAAATTTATTATTATAGTTTAAGCGAAATAGTTTCAACAAGTATAAAAATAGCCGAAGAATTAATAGATTGTTATTATTAAAAGTAGAACGATTTCTTGCTGAGCTCTGAAACCTTGATAATTGTCGTTTTACCTATTAAGCATTTTAGAAGCATTAAATAGCATTCAAAAATGCATATTATTCTTATGTTTTATATATTATATAGTTATATGATGTGTTATATGAAAGTGTAGCTGCTGCGGAAATGCTCGTATAATTTATGTTCTGGCTTGGAGCTCTGCAACGGAAATGCCGGCGCGTAGTTTTGCCGCGCCTACAAACTCCTTCTGATGTTCGCCAAATTTCGTAGCATACTATTCAGCGGCCAAACTTTTGGCACGCAAATTAGCGGCCACGTTTGTTTCGCTGAGGGAAGTGGTCGGGGTGCGGGGCATCCCTGGCATGTTGCAAAACTTTTTCAGTTATGAATATAAAGTTTATTTATTAAGCAAACAAGTTGGCAGCCTTATCTATGCCGTGTTCTCTGATGGTCCTTTCTCCGCCAGTTCTTTTTGTGGTTGCCAAACAATTTCGCAGTTGGTTGAGCATTCTAGTGCGAAATGGAAGGAAAGTTGCGGCAAAACGCAAAAATTCGCCTGAATGGTGAGAGGAATTAACTGAACGACTCTTTTCCAAAGTTCTGAAGAATAGAACGTGAAGGGTTCTGTGCTGTTTACTGATAACATTTTTAACAAGGATATCTAGAGCAGGAAAATAAATTCTTAAGGCTGCAGTATGATAATTACAATTATACTTATTAAAGTAAGATAATAAAGATTGAGTAATTTCATATAAAATTATGTAAATAATCATTTTAGGTTTAGCTTTACATGAGTATATTAATATTTAATACTTATTTATCATACTCACATTTGGGGAATGATTTTGATATCTCCCTATTGAAACGTTCTTTTTTTTCGAAGAATACAACCTCTCAGCTTAAAATTAATGGTAAAATAGGTCCGGCAGAGCAAAATATAAGAAAATAAACATTTTTATAAGCATTTTCCTCTAGAGCGCAGTGCGTAGTTCATCATAATTACAAAATATATTATGCATCTGTCTATTTGATTTACGTACAACGAAATACCTTTGATTTCCTTAAATAAAACATTAATAAATGAATCCATAACATCACGGACTTCAAATCCACGTCCTATGTGGCATTTACAAAATATTTAGCGAACTGTCCAAGGCAATCAATCCGAGATATTGGACTCCGACCACCTTTTATGCGTAGACGTGTGGAAAATATTGGACGGAAGGGAGGCGTGAGCTGCCTCCCAAATCAACTTGGGCCAAACCCTTCCTGCCCACTCCAAAACGGGGCATTCAAAAATGTACAATAAACATTTTCACACGCCTGCTCTGGCTGAGAGGGGGGCTATCAAGTTGAGCAGAAAACTTTTCGCTATTCATGCAGATGTACACGACAAAAAATTGCTAACAAACGGAAATGTGATATACGCGCGGCAACCATAGCACACACAAAGGCTAATGGACCAGGATGGGGCAGGAGAATTGGTGACACCAGAGGCGTACTCAACTCTAAGGTCTTAAATAAAAGAAATTTAGTTTCTTTTAAAACGAATTTAGCTGCTAAAGGTTTTATATCCTTATATGTCATAGGAGTAAGAGAAGAACAACTTGAAAACTGATTTCATAAGAAATAAGGCAGATTTCAAGCAATTTTAAACTATAGCAGTTAAAACTATAAGTTCTTAGGGCGAAAATCCCCTCTGATAATATCGACGCCACTGGGTAAAATAGCCGTGCCAGTTGCTTCTGAAAAATGTATTCAGAAAATAAACATTCATGCTGTATAGGTGAGATCTATAGCTACGTGGCAATCGTCTCGTATTCTTCTCGCCCTCTCTAGTCTATTCAATTTGGCTGTGAATTAAACTGAAGGACGAAAAAATGTGGGACCGGCGCAAAGAAAATACATTCATGCGTTGCATTGTCAAAGGGATTTTTTCTTTTCCCTGGCTTTTGTGTGATTGAAAGACACCCACCTCAGGATTGGTATTCCCCGCCCACTCACTATATTCCATCTTAACTGACACGCTTTGGCGCATCGCTTGATAAGCGCGGGAGGGAAAGGAGTGCTCACTGGAGGCTTTCCTTCGAATGGGATTAAAAAAATGTTTACATTGCGCAGCGCAGGACATTTTAATACCAATGGAAATATATAGGGCAGCAAGGGTGCAGCGAAAGCGAACGTTGTACCGCAAATAGTTTTACCTACTTTAACTATTCAATTAGTTTTAAGAATAGAATAGAAAATATTAACAATAATTGTATATAAAAGACTTAACGGATTTAAAAATCCTTAAAAAATGTACAGTAAAATTAGTTCTTAAATATTTATAGATATAAGAACAGTTTACACTTAAGATGTTCTGTATTTATCTACGATTATTTTTAATTAGTTCTTTACTTAAGTACTCAATGGGCATCAATCTGTTGTGTCTTAGAAGTTACGACACCTTGGGCTTTCGCGCTTACCTTGGCATAACAGGAAGATTCGTATCCTGCGAGATGCGGGGTAGATTAAGGGAACCGGAAGGGACACACACTCAGGACTCAGGAGCATGATTGGAGGGGTAGAGAGAGCTCGCACCCACTTTGACTTGACAGATTCCGATGGCAAACTAATAGTTAACAAAAAATATTTTCAATTACTGTTGCTGTCACAGCAAAATCAATCAATTTGCAGCCACAGACACGAAACCCATTTAATTTCTATTCCCGCACCCTTCCGTCGGTCGGTCCCCTTAGCTCCTCCTGGTCGGTGAAATATATTTTAAACGCAAATTGATTTTGTGGCCACAGATTGCAGCGGTAAATGCATTTTAGACGGCATTTGCCATTTCTATTAAACGCTTATTTTTTACTTTACTTTATGCGGCCCGCTGCGATTTTGCCAACTAATGAGGTGTGAAAATGTGGCAATACGATTTCTGCTGCGTTGGCGGCTCTCTGCGTTGCAATTAGAATAAATTTATGGGCTGGAGAAGCTGTCCTGTGTGTGTGTGTGGAATCGGAGTGAAAAGATGTGGCAAAGTATGCTATAAAAATGGGATTTGCCCGAATTGGTTGCGGCTTATTTGCTATTCACACCACAACAATGTAAACAATGCCCGGCCCGAGGACATCCCACCCCCGGCCAGTCCACTCCCCTTCATCATCTCACCCAGGCTGCTAGCACCCAGAGGCGACAGTGGAAAGCAATAAAGCGCTCAGCCCACAGATACTGGAACACTCACAAAGCTGAAACAAATTTGTTGCAAATCAAAACAAATTCCAAGCCGGCGACACGCACACAAAAAACGCAAATCCCTCTTGGCAAGCTCACCACGAAGACGGCATGCTCTTACCGAAAATTAAAGCTATTCTTCTTAGATTCTTATTTACTCTACCAAGGCACATAAAAAATACAAAAGCAAGTAAATATAATGCCAAGAGCATAATAAAGTTGACTTAAGATCACTTACAAGATCAGAGGACTAAAATACATAAGAGGAAAGTAGACTGATCCCAGAACGATGATCATTTAATTATTGAAATGTTTTCATAATATTTATATAGTTAGTTAAACTTTATACTAACATATATCCGATCTGTGAATATATTTATAAACTTAACAACCCGCTGCACTTGCACTCCGACAATCTGTAAGTGAATTGGAATAAAGTCTAGTCTTAATTTTTACTACTTATATGGAGTAAATCAAGTCCATTAGGCATCGAACTATTTAAACGCTCATATAAACAAATATAAAGATAACTAAAAATAGTATTATAAGTATGATTAGTATTAGTATGAAACTGTAATCTAAACACCATTTAACTACCTAGAAATCTTTACAAAAACCTTATGAAAATACGTATGCAATTTATTTAGTAGATGTAAGAAAAATTCTATAAGTAATATCGAGTGTATAGATTTCTTCAGTAATTTTATTAAGTTTATGTAAATATTTTTACCTTATGAAATTACTTCTACAATTGTTCTTATATCAACTATATTACTTACTACATAAATAAGTAATTCCATAAGGTAGAAAATTTAACATATAAGTAAGATTACTAATAGAATTTCATAGTATTTCATATATAATATAAAACCTTATAAAAAGTAATTACACAAACGTTAATATAAAGATTTCTGTTATTTAAAACATATAGACGCAGTAAATACCCTTTTGAAAGATGAGACTAGTAAAAAACAAGACCCCCGACCTAACCGCAGCCACCAACTCACCCCTTACGAAACGACTTCGTCCATCAACTTCATGAAATTCCACAACAATTTATGCAATCAGTTGGACACAACACAAAAAGGGAAAAGAAGTAGTACAAATATGACGGGTCCAGAAACCACTTCATGCTGCAGTGCCGCACCAGAGCATCCAGTCCCCTCCACCGAGCCCAGCACAATCCCTCTTAAGCCTTTTTGAATATTTTTGACACGTGCACTGCAATTATTTTATTACACAAACCGCCCTTCGCCGTCCAACCCCTTGTTTCGCCCCTTATTCTCCCGTAGCCCTGATATTGGGTCGTATGCAGTACGCCCCGCCCACCCGATTGCAGAGCAGGATAAAAAAGCGTTCGGATTGTGGGGGAGCGCCAACAATGGACCGGCAATTGATGCAATTCATTGAAAATTTTGATGGCAACTGTTTAGACTAAAATTGCATTAAGTCTCCAAAGGCCTCCTTTGTTGGCGTTGTTACAGAAAATGGAACTCGATGGTAGCCCAAACATTTTCGCTTTCGCGCAATTGCATTCACACATTTTGAACGTGCCGTGCCAGCAGCCAAAATACAAAAAAAAGAAGTAGCCGAAATGTTGTTTTAAATACGCGTCTACTCCGCGCCTAAATAATCCACCAAAATTATGGTCGGTATATATGCACATACATATATATACGAGTAAATATTAATAATGATGCCATTTGTTTGGCCATAGAATTGTTGTGGCTGTTTGTGTGGGCAATAAAATTTGGCTTTGCCACATAATTCAAATTGTTAATCGCGTTTAATGGCGGGCATTTATCAATATTTTCTTCATGTTGTTGCTGAATGCAAATTTTTGTCCAACAGCGGCAAAGGGAAATGGAGAGAGGGAGAGAGAGAGAGGGAGGTGAAGGCCTCCCAAAGCCACCCCGAAAATGGGGAATCCCCCACTCCAAGTCCTTCATTTTGGTCTTCAGTGTTGTGTTGACAAAGCAAGAACAAAAATGGCGGCTAATATGGCTACAAATGTGAGGAGTAAAAACGGATAAGAAAAGGAAGTTAAGCTCGGATAACGTCCTGGCTGAAGTTTTTCTATATTGTCGCTTCTATAAGGTATTTATATTTTAAACAAACCAGGAATCATATTCATGTATACAAAGCATTCAATAGAAACGGTTTTGCAGATATATTCTACTGACTATTTAGCTGATCAGAGTATTCTTATGTTCTTTTATTTATTATTATTTTTATTTAAAATATGGAATCTTATTTTTATAAGAACACCAAACGTCATTTATTGGCATATTCCTGGCTAAATACAACCTTACCTAAAATGGGGCGGAAATAAAAGCGCAACGGCGGTCATAACTGCAACAGATTTGGGGGGTAGTCCCACATTCTTTCCTCGGAAACCGCCCTTAGCTGTGAAGCTTGCCGGGTTCTGCTCTAGAGAAACGAAGCCCCTGCCCATAGTGCTTTTAATGCGCACCATTGTGTCAAGATAAAGAAACGGAAATTAGCACGATAGCAGGAAGTTGCCATCGTCGCTGACGTTGTCCTTGTTCTTGTCCTTGTGTTCTTTCTCGTTCGCTCCTTGAAAAGGCGTGGAATAAAGGCCAGGACAGCAACGATAATAAAAAAAGGGGCAGTGGAGACAGCGGCAAATGGGGGCGGGAGCAGCCACTGGGAATCGGAATTGGAGTCAAAGTCGGACAGCCACAAATAATAATGAAAACGGAAATGAAATACAATACCCGAGGAGCCCCGCAAGAATGGAAGTGGTCAAAATGGAGATGCCAACGATACCTCCAGGGGCAGTCACAGCTTGACTTTGACTTATCACCATCTGGGACTTTATGGGGGAGAAAGATAAGAAGATCTTTAGACAGTCAAAAAATGTCTTTGGCGTTCTATAGAACAACAAGCAATTGAATTATCCTCTGAGAATTAATATATGTATGGGAGGATGGAGCTAAAGCCGACCTTTCAAATGTTAAAGGTAAAAAAGTAATGAAAATTCAAATCTTGTTTTATTTTAAGTTTTTTCATGAAGTTTAGTTAAATGTATATGACCTTAACCGGTTCCTGAGGCTTGTAACCTAATGAGAAATTTATGGATCAATGGAAAAAGGCTTGCAACAAATTGGCAGCTCAAAACTGACACAAATGCAAATGGTGCGACTTCAGCTTGTTATTATAGTTTCTTCAATTATCTATAATTGGGGGCTTAAATAAATTTTCAAATTACTATTCTATCGGCCTTTACTGTTTTATCACTATATTTTATATTGTTTTTAAATAATCTTTACTTTTTTGTAAGTGTTTGAAATACATTTACTGAAACAACAATTATTTCTGCATCTAAGATTTAAAATTGTATAAAAATGTTGGGGAATGATTAAAACCAAAGCCAAAAGATAAATGAATTGAATGAAATAAAACCTGCTTTAAAAAAGCAAACCAGGAAAGCAATATAATAAGGAATCTAACAAAAAATTTATTTGTTTCTCCGACCTCTGGTGATAACTTAAGTTTCCTAAAGGATAAAAGCGAACGAAGGACCGACGAAATAAAGTGAAAAATGTCAAAACTGCAAAAATTGAAATGATAATAGAAATGTTGAACAACTTGGTATAGGAATCTACATTATTTTGTGAGAGTTTTCTTTTGTCATTAGTTGCACTTCTGTTATTTACTCCAATAGCGAGATCCCTTAGATATAAAATACTGTCATTTTTTAAGTACGTTTTTTATACTAATCTATACACTTTATACTATCTATTTAATACAAGCGTTATTAATTAATTATACAGCAATTACTATCTATTTAATACAAGCTTTATTAATAAATTATACAAATAAATATGCACAACAAATTAGCAATCATATTTGAAATAAATCCCTGATTAACCCCCAAACAGATAAAGAAGAATTAAAATATTTAATTATTTTCTTAAAGTATTTATTGTTTCCTCCCATTTGTTAGGTCAGCGAAATTCCAAGAGCATCGTAACCCCAAACCCCAACTGGCATTAACAATTGTAAAATTAATAAGCCAGAAAATCCCAAAAGAAAAAACTTTTCATCATTCCTTTATAATTGCGGGGATTTCGGTGGAGAAAGAGACTTTCCTTTTTATTTATTTTTTTCTAACCACACGCAAATTAGAGGCAAACAAAATGGAAAGAATGCCCAAGAAAAGCGAATGCTGATTGTCGCCTATTCAGTAAATTTTTTCATTTACTTTTTTTGAGGACTCTGGATAAAAAAGAAGCAGCCCACACACACAAAGTCAATTAGGCAAAGCGACGCTGGCAACAAAGTGAAAACAATTCGCATTTAAAATTGCGTATTCTTAGAAAATTTTCGCCGCGAAATCAGGGATGAGTTGTGAATGGACAGTGGGCGGGGGTGTGTAAGTTGCCGTGAAATACGTGCATATTATTGCGCTTATCTAGGAACAAACACGCCCAGGACTCCATTTTCCGGCCCGGACCCACAGATGAGGCCTTCTACTTGATGACAATTCTCGTCTCGTTTTCGCAGCTTTTTGTTAGGCGAATTGAATGGGATTGTTGCTGCTGTCTTCGGTCGTATTGTGTGCATTTGTTTTTATGCGAATGTGCCAGTGACAAACCAGCCACATCCACATCCACATCCTCCACCACTTCAAACACTTCGCACCCGTCTAAGCAACACATCCTTCCTTAAACGTTTCTTGCCTGCCAAATGTTGCCATCGTCTGCACTGAAAGAAATGCATGTTGGCTTATATCAGTGCCCGGCACACGCAGAGTAAACAACGCACGAGGGCTGTCAATTTGTAATTTTGTGACCTAATCTAGCCCAGGGTAATATAATTTTTATCAGAACTTTGCAAGGAAGGCAAGTATTAGCGAAACCATAAATTGTATATGTTCCTGATCAGCATCACTAGTCAGATTTAGACATATCCGTTTGTCCGTCAGTCTGTCCGTCACTATGCAAAGTGCTCTCTCAGTTTTTAAGCTATCCGAATAAACTTTGCAGATAGTATTTATTTATATTCCTATTAGCAAATAAGTCGAAACGGACCAGATCGGACGACTTTATCATATAGCTGCCATAGGACCTATCGTGATATTTCAAGAACAATTTCTATGCTTTTTATCGACATATGTATCTACTCAAGATATTGCATATTTTTTATTATTTCAGAAATGCAACTTTAATTTATATTTTATGAAAATCGCTTGACTATATAGCATAGCAAATTATACGAGAACTTAGGAAAATCAGCAAAATGTCGGTGTTTTTACATATAAGGTTTTTTTCGTCTCGTTTTTTTACATATTATGCAAACTGAAAAGGTATAGAAACTTCTGAATTAGCTTCCTTTCTAGTTTTTTCTTTACTTGGCCCAATAGATAGATGTTGCCAACGCAATTCCTATAAATATTATTTCCTATTACTTGTTTTTTTAGCAGTGTATGGTATGATTGTATGGCTCCTGCCTGTGTAGGCGAGGGAATGCGGTTTTATGTTTGCTTTGTATTGGCCTGGCATAATAGACACATTTAATTTTACTATTATGCCTTTTTGTTGTCATCGCATTCGTATAATAGACCGTATTCGTTCGTTTTCAAGTTTCAGTTGTGGCCGGGAAATTCCCCATTCCACTTTTGTAGCATTTTGTCAGTCATTTCATTTGATTTTCACAGAAAGGATACGAAGGGGCTTGTGTGTGTGGCCAAAGAAATTATAAATGATCAAAAAGGAAGGTTCAATATAGTAGATACGTATTCCGTTTAAAATGAGTACTGTATGTTTAAGAAAAAGATACTAAGAGAAACGATATATCAACTATTTTTTATATACATTAATAGATATTTAAGAAATATTTACTGAAACACGCAATATTAAGTGGTATATGTAGATATTTTATTTTAATTTTAAATTGTTCTTTATAATATATAATATTTCCTATAAAATGTCTTTATATCTTTTTCATATATATAAATTTATCATTCAATTAAATTTAATAATTCAGAGTCGTTGCTCAGATATCTGTAGTGATATGAAACTCCCTCCTACGCATTCAGACCGTATAAATGTGTGCTTGTCTACGAGAGAGCATTCAATTAAGAAGTTTAGCCATTTAGCATATATTATCGCATAATAGTTTTAGGCCAGGCGATGAAAGATTATCACATCCTTCAAACTTTTGGTTAGAACAGGCGACGACATCCCCTCGTCCTCCTGCTCCCAGCCTGTCCAAGCGGTGAGTTCGACAAACAATTGAAGTTTGAGTCCTTCTCGAGTCCCTCTTGGCAATAGAAGGTGTGTGGGGAAACGATTAGAACTGTCTGACGTCGATGGGTAATCGGCCTCATACAGTTCGCTTAGAGTGGGTTCTGTACGGGCTGAAGGGAAAAGACGTTCAAATTGATTAAAGCCCTTCTTGAGGGAACACACAAAGGCGTCTAGATGATAGTGCGGCCTGGATTGATTGGGCTGAGCCAGATACATCCTGGCTTGAACAGTCATGTCGGCAGGGGCTTCAATGTCTAGGGTAATGCTGAAGGGGTGGTGATTGAGCCGACGTTGTCCGGCCACAAGATGACGGCGTAGAAAACGCAAGTTATTTCGATGTGATTGCAGCAGTTGCTGATCAATCAGGTTGATGAGATCCACATGCACGGTTTCCTCATAAGTTTGTAAGCGGCTAACTGTGACATCATTTATGGTAGGAAGCATCCTTCCGCCTTCTTCTGGAGTTACATTTCCTTTGGCATAACTGTTTATTATATCGCCTAAACGAAAGAGCAACGCTCGGTAGATGGGATCCCTTAGGTTGGTAGTGGGAAGACCTAACATACTAGGCTGATTTGCTGTGTTTCCGTTGATAGGCAGGCTTAGGTGACGGCAAATATTGAGATAATTTCTAGCTACTAGATTTTCAGCTATAAGTGCACTTCCTAAATAATCCTGATCGCTACTGACTGCCTCGTCAATTTGTTTAATCAGGTCTTCTATGGTCAAATCTAAGACGCGCCTAATTGCCTCGATGTCCAAGGTAGTGTTTTGGTAGGGAACTCCACCGGTTGTCATTAGAGGTTGATCAATTACTTCCGCAGATCGTTGGCCCGTTGCCAAATCCTCCATACTCAGGGCAGCCACAAATTGTTTTAAATTGAACAGAAATACTTGGGAACTGTGCGAGTGAGATCCCACCGCCAACTGCCTTCTGAAGCTGGCTTCATCGGCGGGTCCTCTAAAGGCCACGAGGCGATCGCCATCGATAATGGCGTGTTCGTTTATACCCTTATTTGCTTCTTCCAAGGATATAACCAGCCGATTTATCACACTGTTCCAGTGCGAGTTCAGTTCGAAGTCCAAGCTTAGATGGGCCAAGTCTCTTCCAATATCAACAATCAAAGGGTCCGCAGACATGGGTTCATCTTCCACCAAAGGCTCTCTGGGACTGAGGTACCTCAGGAATATCTGCTTCCAACTGCGCTTGGGTGTCACCAGTCTAATTGGTGTCAACTGATGCCAGGCGATTTTCTGGGCCGACAGGATCACCTCCTTTTCGAAATAGAGTTGTGGCAGCACCTCGAACATGCCTGGAAGCCTGAGATCCTCGGTATCCTTTCTCTCCCCCACTGCCAACTGCAGCGCGTTCACAAAGAGTATTGGATGGAAGTGTATGCGGGCATAGCAAGCGTTACGTTGGAATGAAGACCAATCCCTGGCCAGGAACAAGAAGCGATATACTCCCAACAAGTTCTGCGGCATTTCCTCATTCAGCTGACTATAAATCGTAAATGGCCTTGGCACTCTATTCTGATGCACACGATCCATGAACTCCTTTATAAGTTTATAGGAACCCTGAAATCAAGCAATTAGGTTATTTATTTATACAAAATATTATAAGATTTTATTCTCTGCACACTTACTTCCTTATACTCCCTTGGATCGTCGTTAAGTTGGCTACCCATTTCTATTAGTTCCTCATGCAGCAAAGGCTTGTGGACTTGGAGCAACAAATCCAGGAGGAACCGTTGACGCGTCTGCCAACTGGTAGGTGTAGTTGGAGGATCTGATGACCCCCTACGACTCCAATGAGTTGGCAGTTGCCAACGATTGCCAAAACTTGTTGCCGCATCTCCGAGAACCAGACAACACAGGCACGCAAACGGTAATCTTAACATTTCGAAGCACACTGATCAATGACTTGAAGCCGCTTTTGTTTATAAAAAAAAATATAAGTACATATGCTATTTTCCATTCTGATCCAAAGGTTGTCTGGTTGTTCCCAGATAAGAATTTTAATTGGTATATATGTACATAGATGCACGCATAAATTTTAAAAGATCACAAAAATATGTATTCCTTTGGAAATAAAACCGCTGAATTAAACCGAAACGCTTATCAAAAATTATTTAAGCTCATGATTATGCATTTATCTATTGATCCTCCGAAGCGCTTCAATTTTAAAATAGTTTAAATTAACAGAAAACCATATATTTCGAATCTTCGAGGTCAGATTCGGCACTTTATTGTGTGGATATTTCTCGTTATGGCTGCTTGTTCATTTAGGCTGAAACTAAGCTATAATAAAAACATTTAAGAAATGGTCGTTATATAATTATAACCAGCTTGAATAAAGAATACTTCTATCCCTTTCCTGGGGTGATTACCGCCCCTTTGATAAATATTTCCTTATTTCAGTGTATTTATGTAATAACTGGTTGAAAAACACTTTTTGGAACACATTTGCAATTTTCCCCGAATCTTTATATACGAAATTATAAAAAAATATTGAAATATTTCGATTATTGAAGATACTTTGTAAGTGGCGAACCATTCTCTATTTTCTTATTGTTTTGAGCATAAAGTTAAAATATGTTCAAACACAGCATTTCGTTGGAATGCGATGCTCCTTGCTCTTTGTCAGGGGAATATTTCTGCTTTTGCCTTTAATTTATACAGAGTAAAAGTTACTATCCTAACAAGTTAGAAAAATAATAAATGCTACTAAATATGTAAATCAGACCTTAGAAAATCAATAGATATCAACATAAGTAACATATACTAACATACTAACACAACTGCTTACCAAGTTCCCCTGACTCTTGTCGTTCCTGACTATTGATAATTATATATTAATAGGTATATAAATTATATATTAATAGGTTCTAGGTTCAGTATTTAAAGAGGCATAAAATTATTAAAACAAATTCGTTTTTATTGGCTCAACAATAATATGAAATATACAAAACCCAATGCCTAATGCCACCTAACAAAACGTGACCGATACACAGATACAGATAAATGTTTAGAGTAAAATTAAAGATAATGATAATGCTAAGCTTATTAAGTCTTTGTCTTTAAGCCAAAGTCGCGCGTTTGGCTACAAACTCCCTGGAGCTCTTCTCCTTGTTGGTAAAGCGAGCGTATCTGGAATGGAATATTATATTTAATATACATATAAAGTATATAAAATAAGTAGCAAGCAAGTTCTTACGTTTTCTGATATTTGGCCACATCGGATGCGCTAAGGGACGGTCTTGTGGTTTGGAAGGACTCGATCAGGTGTTTCTGCCTCAGCGAGATTTTCTTTGGCAATTTCTGGGTTGGAAGGAAATGAAGAAACATTAGTGCTTAGCTATATTTCGATGGGATTGCATAGACTCGTCGGAAGTTCTTGGTTGCCTAGGTCTAAGGACTAATTAAACTTATAGGTATAGTGGTATCTAAGCGGAGAGGTCTCTCGGAATGTCTCGCTGTAGGAGCCATCGTCCTCATCCCCCGATGAGGGCGGAGTCTCCAGCATGGGCATTGAAAGATCCAGATAGGCGTCGTTCGGGTTGCTGCTCGCCTGTTGCAGGATCCCATCGAAGCTCTCCACCAGCTCCGTGAACGTGGGCCGTGCACAAGGCTCGAAGTGCCAGCACTGCCGCATCACCACGTAAATATTCAGCGAGCACTTCGCCGGCTTCTCCATGCGCTGGCCTGTGATCAGGTAGCTGTAGAGCTCCTCGGCGGACAGAATGTGCGGATACGGTTGTTCGCCGTAGGTCATGATCTCCCACAGCAGCACCCCGTAGCTCCACACGTCGCTCTGCGAGTCGTACTTTTTCTCCTGCAGTGACTCGGGCGCCATCCACTTGATAGGCAGCCGCCCGTTGGTGTTCTTCCGGTAGTACTCCGTATCCTGGATATCCCTCGCAAGGCCGAAGTCGGCGATCTTCATCACGTAGCCGTCACTGACGAGCACATTGCGCGCGGCCAGATCGCGATGGATGCACTAAAAAAGATTTCCCGGAAATTTCAAGTTGAGTATTCTTCTTCAAGGCGGCTTCATATGAATGACAACTTTTTGGCAGATCTATTTCTATCACTTGAAACTTTGTTTCATTAATTCCCTCTGTTTGTAAAAAAGAACTTAGATAATGCATTCATGCATTAATTTCAAAACATTTCTTTTGGTAATTCAAAATTAGGTTATGGGTAACGATTTAGATTCCAAATTTGCAATTATTACGGAAAGTTCGCAAAACAAATAATCATTATTAGAAATATACGGAAAACATCTGAGGACGATTTTATAAATCTAGATAGCTCTAAAAGTTTGTATACTTTTAAATATATTAAAAGCTTTTTAAAATTCCAATTATTTGCCAACGTCATAATAAATGTATATGAGCGTTTTGATAAAAGTCTACATATACAAAGTTTCTTTATATTTCGCTTATCTCAAAACGTGATATTTATATCGGCAAGACGCATTCACTTGAAACTTTTACTACGTCTTAAGTTAATCTATATATAGTGACTGGCGTTGTGAAACATATATTATTTCCAAATAAATCAACATTTATAAAAACTCCTACTTCATTCACTAGATATATTTATGTAAGTTGATTTATGTATTAAGTTGATTTTATTGTAGGCTTTATGGTTCAGGATAAACGCTGTGGGGATGTCCTCTTTAATTTTTTATAGCCCAACAATTTTTGTTCTTTAAAATGTACATGTAAGTTTCTTCAAGTTTGTTCTTTGCCAAATAGTGTCATTATTTCGAAACCCATTGAGACATACCCGTCGTGAGGCTAGGTACTCCATTCCCCGAGCTATTTGAAAGGCAAACTTGGTGAGCTCCTTCTCGCCCAGCTCCTGTGCCGGCAGCAGCGGATTGTCGTCCAAGTAGCCATCGCTGTCACTGCGTCGTGGCGGAGCTCCCGGCCGATTCTGTTTGAGGAAATCCTTGAGGTTGCCGTGGGGCGCATACTCGACGATCACCCACAGCGGTCCGCCCTGGCTGCAGCAGCCCAGCAGATTGATAATGTTGATGTGCTTGCCTATCATCTTCATCACCTCCATCTCGCGCACCAAGCTGGCCATGTCCGTGTCCGTGTGCTCGTCCTTGACCATTTTAACCGCCACAATGGTCTCGGCCAGCTGTGGACTTCTAGGTAGCCCCTCCGCCTCAGCCATCACCACACGTCCAAAGGCGCCCTCGCCCAAGATCGAGCCCAAGGAGAGCTGCTGCCTGGGGATCTCCCAGTTGGAGTCCAGCGGAAACTCGTACTCGTTGAAGGCCTGAGCGGGATCAGCCCCGCCCGATCCCGTCGTAGACACGGTCGTACGTTGCTTCTCGATCTTGATGACAGGCATCTGCAGGTCGCCAGAGTTACAGGTGCTGCCCTCCTCCCCGGCCGGGCGGTAGATGATCACCTTCTTGGTCCACTGATGCACCGTCTCGATGCGAAGCTTCAGGAGCTTCTCCCGCTTCATACGGCGAAGCATGATCGTTATAAAGGCGCTGCCCAAGAGAAAAAGGGCCACGACTATAAGGGCAGCCAACGTAAATCCCAGCGGATTGGCGTGGAGCAGGGCGTATATCTCCAAGGGCGGCAGGGGGTTCCTTACCCTCAGGTAGACACTGGAGTTGCTGCTGCCCAGCGTGTTCATTGCCACGCAGGTGTACCAGCCCTCCTGCTCGTGGGTCACGTTGCGCAGCTCCAGAACAACGTTGTTGTTCGTCACGGTAAAGTTGAGATGGGCAAACTCCACGGCCCTAGAGCCTCCTCGAGAGTCATTCCTTAGCACGACGCGTTCCCATCTGGCGGTGGGATGCAGATCGGAGAGGACGCTGCAATTGATGTCCAGGCTTCCGTTCACCATCACCGTCTGGTTCTGCGGCACCACGATGATGGGCGAGGATCGGGTACGCTCGTTGACCAAGACATCGAAGTCGAAGGAGATGCATCCAAATGAGTTGCACACCTCGCAGGTGTACTTTCCCGAGTCCGCGCTGGTGGCCTCCACGAAGCGTAGGATGTAGTTCTTCTTCACATAGACGCCGAGTCCGCGATTCAGGGGATTCCGGTCCTTGGTCCAAGTGATGTTGGCCTTGCCGGCGACTGGGCAGGCCAGGGTCATGGTGTTGCCGGCCACAGTGTGCTGGAGTCGCTTCAAATCCTTTCTGAATACAGGCGGACCCTCACCGGCGGCGCCATCCGCAGCTGCGTTGTCCGCCTCGTCGTCTGTGTCTTCCGGGACGGCTGCCGGCGGTGCTGGTGTGCCCACTGTGCTGCTGGTGGAAACTCGAGCCGTGGTGGTGTCCACGGGGCTGTACAGTTCGAGATAGGCGGCGCCCACGGTTCGTCCTATTTGATTCTCGGCTATGCAGATGTACCAGCCGGAGTCCTCCATCAGAACGTTTCCCAGACGAAGCACCTGCGGCTCGTCCTTTTGCGTCAACATTGGCACGAAACCCTTCGGGAGCTGGGACTGCTGCTTCAGTAGCTGCAGAACGTCCTCGATGTCCACACCGCTCTCCTGATGCAGCCACGTTATCTTTGGCTCCAGCGGGGAGTCCTCCAGCCGGCACTGGAAGCTCACATTGTCCTCGAGCGCTACGCTGGCGTTTTGGGGATATCCGGGCATTAAGACGGGCACCTTGTGACTCCGGCTGACCACCTCCAGCTGGGTGGTGCTCCGCTGGCAATCCTGCTCCACACACAGCTCGCAGCGATAGTTTCCCGCGTCGTCCGGCTGAAGTTGCCCCACGGTCAGTGACCACCTTTTGATCTTGATCCTGCCGCGTCCTCCGAGGATTTGCTTGTCGTTGTGCAGCCAGGATATATTCACTCCCGTTGCCTCCGGGTCCTTGGGACTACAGGTCAGCTGCAAGAAACCGCCCGCAGTGCGTTGCATGAACTCCGGAAGTTGCTGCTGCAATCTCAGGGACGCGTTCGCATTCAGAGGCTGAAAAAAGATATCCGACTGGGGAATCCGCTGGGTAGTCTCCACACTTGCAAAGTTGGCTATATCATTGCCCCCTGCCTCCTTATAGCCGATCAGCAGGGAGACGTTGTACCATCTGTTCTGGCCATCCAAGCAGCCGTAGTTTCCCGACTGCCAGGGCTGGGCCCGTTCCAGTTGCAACACAGTGGCCCTCAGCTGAAATTTATCCTGATAGAACCATTTGGCCGTGGGTCGGATACACTGCAGCGTTATGTCCATGTCGGAGGGAATGTGGCGTTGGTGCGGACTGCTTTCCGCGGTGATATCGATGCGGCAGCTGTGGTGGGCGAAGTCGCATCCCAGGTCCGCAGACGCCGAAGCGAGCGCAATGATCATCAGCGTGATCGGCACTTTTGCCATGGCTCACTCAAGTGGATTCTCTTCGAGTTCAACAGCAGCCAAGTGATCGTATCTGGTTGGGTTCATACGAGTATGGATATACATACAGTTGCGGTCAGAATTGTAGCACGTTTTGGTCTTGGCTCATAGGCTTATATCCCCCAGTGTTTTTAACACAAAATCATATTTTTTCATATTACAAAAACGATGGAGTAAGTTTCAAGGGTTTTAAAATGAATTAAAGTGATGACCAAAACTCTACTTCAATATATTTCATAATAAGAAACAAATTTACACTAATAATGGTGGTCCAAAATTAACAATAGCTTTAAAACCTTTAAAAGGAGTCTTAAAGTAGGCAATCAATTTTGTAGGTACCAAATTCAGTTTCAAATTGTGTAGCACATTTTGTATACTTTTGTAGTTTTTTTCTTCACGTTATTTTAACACCAAACTTTTTAATGCATACTTTTAGGCAGCTTTTAACGGGATTTCAAAACTCAACTCATAATTTCTTTAATATTTGTTAAAGGGTAATGAAAAGTAATAAAAACAAGACCGATAATAGTAGGCTAATATATTTTTAATAAAGATTAAATGATACTAATTGCATGGGTTATATTTCTGAGAAAGAAATCGTTCATTTGTGCTATTTTTTTGACCGCAACTGTATGGTTATCGATGTGTATTGCCAAAACTAAGTTTCTTTCGCTCTCTCTCTCTCTCTGTCTCCCTCTTGTGATCGCCGCTCTGTGTCATTTTATTTATTTATTATTATTGTTTAATATTTTATTGCCAACACGGCACACAGCCCAGCCAAGTCTGCCCAGCACCAATATGCAAAAATTCGAAGGAGAAAAAAAAGGCAGATGTGTGTGCCTTGCCTCCGTAATGAGCCCGAAGACGTGGTCGAAGCCACTGAATTGCCGGACACACTCGTTGCCACCCACTCCCCATTGGCGTCCCACTCCCGAAGTGTATCTCCACTATAACTTGTCTATATTCGACATTAGCCAAATGCGTTTTTCCATTCAACAAAAGGCGTACAGTTAGAAAACCGATCTCAAATCGCTTGAAAGCATTCGT
Organism: Drosophila kanapiae; assembly: GCA_008042475.1. NCBI lineage: Eukaryota > Metazoa > Arthropoda > Insecta > Diptera > Drosophilidae > Drosophila > Drosophila kanapiae. The sequence goes on from VNJM01003242.1 coordinate 152,363, forward strand.
AACAGTGGCTTGACACTCTTTAGTTATTTTTAACAACAAAGCAAACAATAAATATTCTAACGAATTGCAACCGCAAATCGAGAAATACCCAAATGATGCTCAAGATAACAGAATAACCCCTCAATGCACTTTGAAATACTCTAAAAAACGTGAGCCAAATAATTTAGTGACCTAAACCTTAGTTAAAATGTATCATTCGATTTTTAAAATTTAACAGCTCTGTAAATAATAATTCTAACAATTTGAAACTTTAAAGTCCATAAATAAAAATCTACCCAAAGCAGGGACATTCATGAACTATATTTAAGTTTTTAAGGGTATGTTGGTGCCTGAACATGTCAATAAATTTTTACCAAGCAAACAACAAAAGTGAGTATCCAGTTTAATGATTAACGATGATATGCAAGTCTAGGGTAAATCCCAAAATGTATTGACAGCTTGAAATCGTGTATTTTAGAACGGTTAGCTCATAAATTTTATCACAGCACAAAACAAATATCAATATGGGAAAATTCGTGGGGAGCAAAATTAACCAAGTTGTTCTATTTATGAATATTAAAATAAATTAACTTATTAAAACTGCATCATAACATACAATAATTTATCTAGAAATATATTTCTAAAAACTGTTTTGAGCTCTTAAAAAGATATGTAAAATAATTTCTTATAGGCGTTACCTATCTTTCTCTCTATAGTCATTCAATAACCAAGACGGCTTCAAACCACTGTGCCGTTAATGAAATTTATTTTATTGTTTGTAAGGCATGCGACAACCGTTGTGATTGTCATTGTTGTTGTTGTTGTTGTTGTTGTTGCTGTGCTAGTGCTACTAGTAATTGTTGCTATTGTTGTTGCTTTAGCGGCTTGACTTCAGGCCCGACATATGCACACGCGTCGCAGGTTTTAATTTATTCAATTCCTTTTTTCTCGCTTGTTGCCAAATACGAGCCGATCGCTGTATTTGAAGTATGTATTATTTTTCTTTTTTCTATTTTTCTCTCATTTCGTCAGTCGTTCAATATTATTCGATTTGAAGTCAGCAGCGGGCGCACATGGCCAAAAACGTTTAGCTCACACCTTTTTATCTGGTGAATTATTATCGAGCGAATGAATCTTTGGCATACCCGATTTGACATTTCAACTTGGTGTCTGCGCTATTTGGAGAACGGAATTACTTGGCGAATTCAGCACTTGACATTCTGCATATTCTTATTAAAATGATTTTGCTGTTTGCGAGTATTTTATATATATTATATTATATATATTACTGAATTTTGGGGTATAGAATTTGAATTCTGCTTTAAGAACTAGTAAGTATGGTTAGTGTATTTTGTGGTCTTGAATTTGATGTCTGCTTTAAGAAATCATATTATTGAACTAGTAAGTATTTTCTGTAAGTATCATGAATGAACCTTTTTAGGTTTTATCTCATTAATTTATATAAATCCATATAGAACCAGGAAATTACAAATTACTACTTTTTGTTTGTATTACTCGATTTGTTGTTTTCGTTTTTTATTTATATTTGTCCTTATTTATGATTATATTGCTAGCATATTGCTGATAAAAAATCAGTGATGCCCAATGCCCTGACTCGCAAGTAGTCAAATTTTGTACACAGTACATACTGACTGTAGACAACGACACTGTGTGCTCACATTGAAAGGTTGTGACTAAATCTAGCCTCTTTTTGATTTAAATAGCTATTTTTCATGCAATATTAAAAAAAACACTAAGCTATTTTTCTAATTATATCTATCCACTTCGTTCTATATCTATATCCTGTTATAGACCATCACTGACACAAACTGATTCTTAATATTTGGACTTCTTCGGCTCTCCTTTTGTTGATCTTTAATTTTTGTTTTGTACTTTTTGCTGCACTTGACACGATTTGTATTTATTTGACTGCTGGGAACATTCCTCTTTTAAATTTAAATATGTTTCCCTTTATTTTTGTTTTACTGCTGCATGTCAGACCCGATGGGAATACGTATGTATAATTGTTTCCTTCCACGCCGCAACCCAAAAATCTTTGACCAAGAAATCACGTTCTTTGTCTTTAATTTGCGAGGAGCTGGGGGCGTCGCGTTAAGACCGAAAATAATATTGTCACAATATTTAGCTGGCTGTGTTTATTCCGCTGTCAATCGAGGATGGAGTTTGGATAAAAAATATCTTTTCTTCTCTTTCTGCGTTTCCGCTTCGTTGCCAACTTTTATTTCCCTTTCAAGAGGCACACGAGACTGAGAGAGAGAGAGAGGAGGGCTGTAGAGGATAGGAGTGGAGGGTCCACTTCCGCCGCACCAACCGTAATCCGTAAAGTTTGTGGAAGGAACCAAGCGAAGCCAACCGATTGGCTTGAAAGTGCGCAAACAACTAACTGGCAGTAACGATCGAACGGATGGAACTTTTTCAGCTATAATCCGAACGTGCCCGATCGCCGGCCGATCGAAGCCGATTAAATCCGATCCGAGCTCGGTAAAAAGTGTTTGCTGGGATCCTGACGCAGGGTCTGGGACTCGGATCGGGCTCGGACTGAGCTACCTGTTCGAGGTGGTCTCCCTCCCGCATGTTGCAATTGTTTTCGCTTGTACTTAGTTTCCCTCAGCGGGTTCCTTTCTTTTTTATTGTTGTCGCTGCTGGCTCTCTTGTTGGTTTTATTCTAAGCATGTTTGCGGTGGCATCGACTCGTTGAAATTCTTTATTATCTGCCCTTCGGGCTGCTCACCTTCTGTCCCTCTGCCGTTTTCTGTTTGTTTGCTTGGCGGCTTAATTTATGCAAAAGAAAATGTGTCCATTGTCTTAGTGGCGAGGTGCCGTGCCTGTTGTTGTAGCTGCAGTACGTGCGCATGCGCGGTAATCGCATATCAATAAGGAAATATCCGTTACGTGACTGATATCTAAAAATCCCAGCGGCTGGCTCCCGCATATATCCCCCGATTTCGATTTCGATCCAGATGCCAGGCACGTAAACTACCCGAAAATAGTTAAATGCATTTCTGCTGCACTTGCTGCTGTGATGGGAACAAAACCGAAAACAGAAAACCGAAACCGAAAAACGGAAGAAGGGCTTCTTCTGACCAATAGTCCAACTCTGGTTACCAAGAACTTGCCATAATTTAGGACCGTTTCCGGCAGAGAAAAGAGCCACTTACCTCGTGTCCGAACTGAGCCAGAGCCTCCTTAACCGCCGCCATGTTCGCCGAGGTCAGAATGCTCTGGAGATCGGCGCCGGTATAGTTTGCAGTTCTGCCCGCGAACCACTCAAAGTCCACGCACTCATCCAGGCTGAGCGTCGAGCTGAGGGCCTCCAAGATGCGTACCCGGGCCACGGCATCGGGCAGAGGACACTCCACCAGCCGATCAATGCGCCCGGACCGAAGGAGCGCCGGATCCAATAGTTCCGGCCTCGAGGTGGCAGCTATCACAGTGACGCCCTGGAGGCCCTCCACGCCATCAAGCTCGGTGAGCAATTGGTTGACCACTCGATCCGTAACGCCGGTGGAGTCATGGCCACGCTTGGGGGCCAAGCTGTCGAACTCGTCGAAGAAGAGCACACACGGCCGAGCGCTGCGGGCGCGATTGAACAGGTTCCGCACGTTCTCCTCGCTTTGCCCGATGTATTTGGCTAGCAGTTCTGGGCCCTTAACGGAAATAATGCGCAGGTTCCACGAGGTGGCCAGTTGAGAGACCAGGTAGGTCTTGCCAGTTCCAGGCGGTCCGTACAGGAGCACTCCGGCCTGATTACGCAGCGGTGAGGCATTGAAAATTGTGGGATACTGTTGAAAGAAAGTAAAAAGAGTAAGAAAACATCATTAAAAAGTGATACATATTTATATTTTCTTGTTTGTTTAGCCTGTCACTCTTCTAATGTATCTTCATGATTTATTTATTTATTCAATCCGCGACAAGCGTGTTGCATATTTATAAATTATGACACTAGTCACAGCAAGGGATAGCTAAGTAAAATATTTTAAATATTTAAATGTTCTTCATATATTGATTTTATAGCTTACGTATGTACGCACAAACTATTCCAACTATATTCAATGAAAATACTGCAAAACTGGCTACCAAATTGCCTCTAATCTACACCCAAAAACACAACTCAAACGACATATCCCATTTTTGTAAATTAATACATCTCTCTACCTGCGGTTGGAACCGAAAAAATAGTAAAGTATCCTCTTAAAAATTCTCATTTTACAGAATAGAACAAGGTATTATTGCATAAGCTAGATCACACAAACCTTACTAACGCACACTATCTAAAGACAGGACAAAAATCAAATAATTTGTGCAACGATGCCCGGGTGGATATGTACCAACACAATTCAATCTCCACTATAGCCAAACCCACAAATATTAAATTCTTAGGTAGCTTTCAAATCACCTACAAAATATAAAAAATAAAAAACATACCTACAACTAACTACATTTAAAATCCGACCTAAAGGCCTTAGCAAGTATAAATCTAAAACAATTTTATCTATTAGTTTGTAGATAAATAAATAAAATAAACTTACGTAAGACAGATTTTTCAATATTTCATTTTATAGTAAGTAAGAGCTCCGAGAGAAATTGATTCGCAGGGGAACCTAATCCTACATAATCTATATTTTTAAGTTTTGTTTTTGCCGGAAGCACTGTTTTTTAAATGGCCGACCACATAGACACAACTCGAACCAATATTAACTGATCGATCGAAATTTGGACAAAAAATGTTCTCTATCGACTCACTTAGGATTTTCTTACACCATTACAGGATATTGTAAGATAAGTCAGAAGTTTGAAACGCAGAGAAGAAAGCATTAACGATCTCATCAAGTATTACATATGTATACTCCATGTCCGTCTGTCCTTTTCTACGCAAGCTTGTCTTTTAGTTTTAGAGCTATCTGAATGAAACATTACATTACAGCCTTCTTTCCGTTGCAGGTAGTTGTTAGAACGGGCTTAATCGAACCATATCTTATGCCTGTCATAGAAATGATATGTAAATTTTGGAAAACAAAAATTAAAGGTCTGCTCTTTGTTTGAAATATGGAAATTTTTCAACGGTACCTTGTTCACAAGTAAGTAGAAAACGTTTGTTTTCAAGTGTTAAGTCTATCGTGAACACTCTAAAAAATACATTAGACGGAAATATTCTGAACACCATAATTTTTATTAGCTCTAAGGGGCTGTCCATATATTACATAATCACCTAGGGGGAAGGAGTCAGCATAATGGTTAGAAAATGTAGGGCAATATTTTTTTTGTATGATTACGCAATTGAAAAGGGAGGGTTTCCTTCAATGATTACTATTGATTGTATAGGGAGAGTGGGTCAGAAGTCATAAAAAACACGGTAACCTAATATATGCACAGTCCCCAATGAAAAATATATAATAGGTTAAACTGTTGAAAATAAAGTTATTTAAAAGAATTGTTTTATTTGCAGATACGAAATCGATAACCGTAACTCATTTGGTTAAGAAACCGTAAGCGTAACCGAAATGAAACATTTTAACCAAAACCGGTATCAAAATACTTATATTGGTTGAAAACGTTAAAGTAAAACAAATCCGATATTTGTTTCGGGCTTAATCACTGATATTTATATATTTTAATGTGGACTATTTATTGAATAAATTCTAACTTGGTGCGCTACTTTGAATTATGTCTGAAATTGGTTTGGATATTTTCATAACCTTGCAGAGGGTATTATATTTGATATTTGCAACATAGTGAAGGAGGAATCTCCTTCGGGTTCTACGCAAACTAGTCTCTCAGTTTTTAAGACATCGGGGCTGAAATTTTTATCAGTCTTATTTCTTAGGCAAGCAGTATATATGTCGGAACGCCTCAACACTTCCCACTATATCATATAGCTTCTATAGAAACGATCGGGCCAAAATGGCAAATTCACGCTATTTATAAAAATATTTAAATGAAACTACTTCTTTTATATTATAACAGAACATTTGATGCAATCAGATAGCTGCTAGAGCAACCATCGCACTAAATTTACATATTCCGCAGTCCTTTTTCGTAAAAGTCTGTATGGCTGTAGGTTTATCTTTCTATAAAAACCTTTTCGTATTGTTAATCTTAGACTATATTGCTATCAAATGTAATGATATTTAACAAGCGTACAGCTATAAAACTTACCCGTGAAGGCCACATAAGAACTTCTTCGAGAACGCCCACAACAGCCTCCAGGCCAGGCAGTTCCTCTACAGGCATCTCATTGGCCTCCGCATCGCCACCAGTCTTCTGATTACTCTGGATGCCCTGCAGGCAGTAGGAGTTTGTATGCTCTAGGGACTCGATGAGCTGGTCATTTGTCAGCAGTGGTTGCGTCTTGCCTGGGAATATAAGCAGAAATAGAATAGAAGGCAAAGGGTCTCCTAAAGATTTACTCACTTAAGCGGTAGGCATAGAAGATGGCGCGCTCCACGAACTGAACAAGGTCGCACTTCCGGTAGCCCTCGGTCAGGTTAGAGAACTTGGCCAGATCGAGTTCCTTGGACACGTTGATGTGGCTGCAGAGTTCGCGCAGGATAATCTCACGATCCGGGCGCTCCAGGCTGGGTAGTCGGGCCACCGTCTGGAAGACATGCCGGCCCCGCGGCGAACTCAGTCGCTTGTTCAGCGTCTGCAGCTCGCTCACAGTGGCAATCACTGCGATGGCATTGGTGCTGGTGTACTGGACGATCAACTGATGCACTGTGTCCGCCATGCGGTTGTAGTACTCGCCATCCTGGCTGGACTGCTCCCCGGCGGAATGGGCCAGGACATCCAGGTTCTCTAGCACAACGATCGCCGGGGCATGCTGCAGGCAGCTGGTAAAGATGTTGCGCAGATCCTTCTGGATGGACTCCGTCTTGCGACCTTTGCTGCGGGACCCGTAGAAGATATCGAAGTAGCAGTAGTCCGGCTTGCGCGACAGCTGGTCGAGAATGCGCTCGACCAGAACGGTTTTGCCGGTGCCGGAGGCTCCTGTGAGAAGGACGTTGCACTGCCGCATCACGGAGTTGTCGTCGTTCAGGCAGAGGTTCATGCGCAGCTCCCGCACCACCTGATCCACAATCCTATCGTACTCAGGCAGGCGTATCAGATCCTTGACACTCAGTGGCGACGTAACCGGCGGCTGCTCCTTGATGATCTCGTTCACAGGACGCACCAAGTCGGCGGCGTATATCTTGGACTCTTTCAGGAACTGAGCGTCGACGACGCAGTACCGGAAGTGCTCTGGCACTATGCCAACTGTGACCAGCAGGTCGTCTTCCAGCCGCACCACCTCCTCCTGGTTGAAGAGCATCGGCCTATGCTGCGTTCTCTCGATGACGAACCGCTTAAATGCGTTCTCGATGATCTTGTAGTGCGTCTTCTTGTGGGCAAACAGCTCGATCTTCTCCACGAAGTTGACCACGGTCGTTTTGAACCGGAGAACAACCCGTTCCAGCTCCTTGATGCCCAGCAGCTTCATCAGGTTGGCATTCAGCTCGATCGACGGGTGAATGGTGCCAGGTAGATCGTCCTCCATCTCCTCGTCCACTGTGCGTACCCGCACATAGTAGTCCTTGTCGCCGGCCGTGTGCATGCAGTAGAACTGATCCAGATCCAGAAACTCGGGCAGATGCTTCCGGTTCACGTACACATCCGACTCCTGAGCCCGATCTCGCCAAAGGCCACGAATCACCCGAAACTCAAAGCTGCAAGCGCACTCCCTGCGCAGGTCCTTCTTGAGGCGCTCCATATGATCCTGCCGCTTGTTGCGTTGCAACGATTTCTTGACGTTCGCGACCGTCGAGGAATGAGTCAGCGGTGTTATTGGCTTCTCAGCCAGTTCATCCCTGACTTTGGCAGTAGTTTTACTCCTGGAGAGCTTCGAGTTCTCCTCTTTGGCCCCGTTGGTAGTTCCATTCGTGAGGCCCTTGTACAGGTTGGGTGCCACAATCAGTTCCGTATTGTGGTCTATTCGCCCGTAGTTCGAGTGCGGCTTCAGGCGATCTAATAATAAATTGTTATTAAATATATTTTACATATTTCATGGCAATCATTTACCCACTGTCAGCGCCACCTGCATGGACTTGTTGATCCAAACGATGAGAATCTGAGTGGAGTTCACAATGCGTGTTTGCTCCAGCACGCTGCCAGATATCTTCTCGGTGCTCAGCTCCTGAGGAAACGAAGGAATTTATTTAATTTAAGATATACCTATGCTGTGACAAATTAATCTACATAATATATACATGCTAGCGTTGGCACTAGTATCTTCTGAAGCAATAAAATATGTTTATAACGACTACATAATTAAGTAGATTCTATGACACCTAATATTATGACGCCATTACAAATACAAATTAATTTACATCGGAGATTTCAAGATTTCAGTCTAATAAGCATTTGCTATTAAAATTGATAACTTCGTGAAGCTGCATTTGAGTAGCTAAGCAGGAGGGGTCAATGGCAATGCCGGCCGAGCAATGGCAGTATAAATAAATACCAAGCACACGCCCGCGCCAAATGCTAATCCGATATAAACAGAAGTGTCTATTTTTAAGCTGGCCACACGGGCAAGCAGGCGAAACCATCACTCACAATGATCTCCCAGTCCTTGGACGAGACGGGGGTAACGTGGACGCTGCGCAGGTTGAGAACGTCAGCGATGAGCGCACACTTGACCAGATCATTCTCGTGCAGACCTACGGCAAGAAAGGGAAAATATATACATATATCTATGAGCACGACTGCTATATGTATGCATGTGTGCCGCCGGGGTGGGGTAGATGGCCGGAGTCCAATATTACGGCACATTGGCAAGCGATGCACATCCGGTTCGTTAAGTAATGGCTTACCGATCTCCTTGGCCGCCCTGGCATTGATCCCAATCTCGGTGTCCTTAATGCCCCCGCCGCCCGCCATTGGCGCCCAAGAGGCGTAGTGCACCCGTCCATTATACTGCAGACTGAGGCAGCCCGTGTCCTAATCATAGTGGTTAGCATAGGCGGAATAATCTCTGGGTTATCTTATCTGGACGGCGGATTGACTTTTGGACACTTACATAGGTCGAAACGACGCCGTAGTACTGGTCCGGCAGTAGCACAAAGTTGTTCCTGATGGGCCGGTAAACCACCTTAAACGTGCGTTTGAACATTCTCGACGTGGGCGTGCGCGAACTGACCTATTGCCCGGTTAATTCAATTTCATTTTTGGCCAAACTTGCGCCGCTCTACAGCTGATACCAAAGAGATGGTAAAGTTGGCGATTGCTACGCAACAGGTGAAACAGCTGTTTAGCGATGAACGTCTACCGCCTGTTTCCACTTGCCGCAGTAACTGCTGTGGTGTGTTCGAGCGAATCAATTAGAGCTGCAAAAAATATCGAGTTTACTAACGATACATGGATTTTATTTCACTTCATGAAGGGACGCTTGGTATTTACTATAAAAAAAATTATCGATGATTGATTGATATTGATTTCTTACCTATTCTTCTTTATAGTTTATTTTAATTGTTTCTCTAAGATAAAGTTTGGATTTTTAGTTAATCAAAAAAACAAAACAAAATATATATTCAAAAGCATTGAAGTAACTCTAAAACAAATTACAGAGATATTAGAGTATAGATTCGTGCAATGCAAAATTCGTAATGCAAAATGCAGTCCTAGTGGAAACAGTACTTAATACTTTACTCGATACTTGTGTTTCGATAATTCATATCGGTATGCGATCGAATGCTTTCTGAAAAATCGATCGACGATGTAAAAGGGGAATTCACTCCCAGCCAAGGAATTGTCTATCTGCTATTTATTCCAATTAGAACAGATCAAATAGACTAATCAGAACAAATAACTGATAGTGCTAAAAAATATAGTTTTATGTAAAGCGGCAAACGTAAATAATTTCATAAGTGCATTTAATTCCGAAAAGCTTATCAATAAATCGGTTCGTGTGACTTTTTTCTGCGTAAAGCAGTGACTAACCGCTGCTTCCGGCTGGAAGTTCAATCTTCAATTACCAAAAGAAATAGAAACTCAAACAATTAATTATAAAGTAAAATATGGATACAGAGCGGGAAAATAGGTTTTCGGAGAGGTTTTTAAATATCGCTGCTTACAATGTCAGAGGCCTAAAAAGCAAAATAAAGAACATCGAGTTTATGCAGTATTTGCATGCCTTTCATATTTTCATTTTAGTTGAAACACACACGCTTCCCAACGCGGAAGAAGCCGATATGTTTAAGGAACAGCAGCAGGATTTTGAGTGTTTGCATTGGAAGGATGCAGAAAGGTTATTTCGTTTCGGCCGAGGTATCGGTGGCTGCATAATTGGAGTAAGGAAATCGCTCATCGACCTTGGAGTCAGCCATTCTGTTTTAGAAATCGATGGTTTCAAAGTACTTCAGCTGCTTGTAGGCAATAAGAAGCTGCAAATAGTTCCACTGTATATTCGATCGGCTGACTGGAATAAAGAATTCGAACCGGTGACTAAGACTTTTGAAAATACGGAAAGCCCCATGGAGAATGCAATAGTAATGGGCGATGTCAATATCCGGCTGGGAGAACTTAAGCAAGAAGTGGAACAATTCACCTGTGTTGCCAACACAAATGGCCGCAGATCTTTGGACAAAGAGAGAAACGAGAAGGGGAAAAAGTTTATCGACTTCTGCGACGCTCAAAATCTTAAAATATTGAATGGTCTTACCCACGGAGATGCCGAAGGTAGTTTCACCTGCTTCGGAGGAAGGGGTAATGGCAAATCAACGAACGATATATGCGCAGTGAGTCGAAACCTTATGCCGGTGGTTGTGGACTTCAGGGTGGACAGCGTCCACCATGGATCCGATCATTTGCCCATCTCACTTCAAATTAACCTACAATATTTGACGAACCCACCAGTAGCCAGAGTTCTGCCAATCCAACAGAACATCCAAAGCTTACCTTCGGTTGATTTGACGTACGAATCAGTATTGGACTCTGTGATTTCCATTGACGAAGTCATGCGCGCCGTTAAGCGAGTTTCCTTGCCTGGCTTTTCGAAAAATGCCCTAAAGGATATTGTTGGAGAGGTAACTGATCGATGCAATGACGTTTTTAATTGTTCCAACACAAATAGTGCACCACACTCGAATATAGTCTCCTCCAGTAATCTAACGGACATTTTACTGTATGTTGTTAAAAAAAGATTGGTTAAATGGTGCCAACAGAAACATATCCTGAGTGATTATCAGACCCAATTTTCTAAAATGTCATCCAAGACTGACTCTATCTACAACTTGAGTGCAATTGTCAATATTCAGATGACCGAAAAAAGTAGGAAGGTCTACGCTTTTTTTGTGCATTTCGAACCGACCTCCTTTGATACTTTTATTAAACTTTTATGGAACAAACTTAATAGAATGGGAGTGTCCTCGAAAATAATAAACCTTTTAAAATGTTTGTTCTCAAAAGCCTTTTACCGAGAACAATTGTTAAGGGACTTTCAAAATGGAAATGAAACTTTATCAGAGCTGATGTATTCCCTTTATTTAAACGATCTTCCCGAGAAATTGGACGGAGGCCTCTCCATCGATGATCGCCGAATAAACATCGTTATGAATTCTGATAAGATTGTAATTCTCTCGGACACTGTCAGCGGGCTTCAAGATATGATCGATCGCCTGGAAGAATACTGCATCAGTTGGAGCATTACAGTGGACCTAGAACTTTCAAAAGTAATGGTTTTTAAGAGAGGCGGCAGAAAGTCTGGAGTGGAAAAATGGTTGTTTACCGGAAAAAAGATCAAAACCACTTCTCAGACGATTTACCTCGGTTTCGTGCTGACTACAAAGTTCTCTTACAACAAGCAGGTCCAGACAATGATTGCAGATGCCAAAGCTCGTCTTGAGGACTTTCGCAGTGAATCTGATTGGAAAGAACTAATGATTCGTTATATGGCTCCATTGTTTGGAAATAAAATATGTAGCAAAAACTTCGGGAATCTGCAAAAATTATGTCTTAAAAAGAACCCCAGTAATAGTGCTGACCTTAATAGTCTTGCCCTTGAGCTCCATCTAAAATACATAGGACAAATATATTTCTCGCAATCAGAAAATTCCATAGTCCGCTTTTTAACTCTTAAAATAATTGAGAAAAGTATTATGTGGGCTGAAAACCTTAACGCCATGTGCAACAAACACAAACTCCAGTGGAAGGAATGCATTCGGAGTAACGAACTTTGGGCTGAATTCAGCTCGGCTCTAATAAGTCTTGAAAAGAACTAATCGTGATTTTTGTTACTACATTTATGTAACTATCCTAAGCTTTAAAACTTTTTTTTGTTAATTTTTTTACTTAAGTTTTAAATCAAAAAAGATACGAATTGTTGACACATAATAGAATAAGAAAATGTGTATAAAATTATTGATTTAAGTTTTTCATTATATATATTGTTTTTATATGTGTACTTGTTTTTCAATAAAATATTAGAGACCAACAATTTGTGTTTTGTTTTAGTTTTAATATGTATGTTTTTAGATGGTATCATTGCATTATAAAATTCTGTGTTTGCCACTACCAGATTTAGACGCGACCTACAATCCGAGCCGTGAGCAAGAGCGAGTGAGAAAGAATGAAGGTTAAGACATGATTGTCTAATAACTCCCACGTTTACCATTCAATTGTAATCAAATTTTGTGAATACGTCCGCTCTTGTTTATTCATTATAAACCCATTGACTTTTCTGCAAAATGTAGGGCTACAGTCCATATGGGCTTAACTTATTCTGCGTGCAATCCTTAAGATTGTTTTCACCTAATTTGGGTGAGTAATGCTGATCAAGAATATATACCTTATGAGGTCAATGATGCCTTCTGCTTTATATCAATTTCCCTAATGTAATCAACGCATATAATCTCAGCAATTAACCGCGAATCTCATTTCGTACATATAAAAGTAAAATAAATAAAATAGAACATTGTTTGTATGTTTATTATGCAGAATTGAGGACTTCAATGACTTCCATCGCAAAACTCATAATTTTTTGTAAGCTGTGTTGTTAAACCAAAAAAAAAAAATAAAAACAAATCTAGATCCCATTAAAAATTACCATCATTCTTAAAATGTTAGTGTGCAATAGACAGATATAGTTTCTAGCGACGTAGTATTCCTCACCTGCCTGAAAACAATTTTAAAGAGAGACTTATCTTTTTTGGCTAGTTTATTGGGTTATAATAATTCATTTAAAATAGTTCGAGTGTTTAATATATTCGTGTAAAAGTGTGTACAAAAATGCCGGAATTTTATATTTATATATATCGTTCCTTTCTTATCTTTCGCTCATCGTATACCATGCTGGCTTCTTATTAAAATAAATAACACAATATTTTAAAACTAACAATAGAGCGTGCTAATCATGTGTGCTTGCATTTAAACGCTGCGCCCTCTACTCAGTTCGCGCCTTTTCATCATTTGGCGAAATAAAGATAAGGAGAAGACATTGAAAGGATATGCATAAGGATGCCAATGGCACTTGTAAATATGTAAATACAATAAAACGGTGCTTATAGTTCAACTAAATTCGTTATTGCATTTTTAATATATATATATATCTAAATATTTATCGAGAGAAGACACTATCCAAAAGAGATTATAAAAGCTTTCTGCGTGTTCGTTATGCTGCTTCGTATTGAACTGCCTCCATATCAGTCTTCGTCAATTTGTTGTGGCTCGTGAGAATAAGTTGGCTTATATAAATGGAATATATATTCATATAGTTTGTATCAAAATTCGAATATAATTTTAAAAAATGTGTTGTCTTTTTTAAGTGTAAAACATTCTAAAAATGTTTAAAAAGTTTTGGTTTTCTTTTTCTGGCATGCAATATTTTGGCGGTAAGTTTGTTAATTTAATGGCTGGCTGTGTGCTTGGAGTGAAACATATAAGAAACAACAAAAGAACGAATAATATAAATACGAAAATATACAAAATTTTAATGCTTTATACTCATTCTTCTCATACAATTCATTATTTAATTGGCTTATACAAAAAAAATACAATTATTTAAAGTACGGACTTGGGTATTCCATTCGTGCGATTCGTGCGGAGTTGCCATCTCGAATGGATGCAGCAACTAATTCCAATTTGGTTAAAACTTAGGCATAAAAAATATAACTAAATAGTTTATATATCGCTTGATATATATGTAGGTATATGTATATACACAGGTTAAAATGTAAATTATTTAACAATTACAGATTTGATAAATACACCATTCGAATTTTTGAGTTCAACTTAAGCTCGAAGCAACCAAATAAAAATGTGTTTTAAAAAACATAATTTTGGCGATAAACAATGTCTCACAAGAGTGAAGGCGAGATTCACAGAACGGGGGGTAGTAGGGTTTCGGGCTTGGTTGAACCCTCACCCCAAAATGTATATAAAGGAAAATTCAGAATAAATCGAAAATAATTGCTTTTCGCGTGGAGGGGAATGTGAGTTTATGTTTGTGTACGAGTGTGTCCGAAACAATTTAATCGCCTAATCACATATTGCAGTATCTCTAATGATCTCGTTTCTGTTTCAGTGTAATTTTGATTCTCTTTTCGTTGCCATTGCCCCGCCATCTTTGCCGTCATCATCGCGATCGGTCGATCGGGATCCCACTTAGCAATCCATCTCCTCCAGAGTGCGCGACAGGCGATTATTGTCGATCCTCCGGCGCTGCGACCGCCGAACCGCATCCGCCCGCCGATACGGCTCGCTCTTCAGACCGAGCAAGATGTCCTCCAGCGCCCCATTGTACACCTCGTCCTGTTGCAGCAGCTTCTTTTCGCGCACCGAGTGCGCCTTGCTCTTCAGCTCGTTGATGACGGCATCCTGCAAGGAGAGCGCGCAGTTTGAGGGCAGCTGTTTGCGTTTGGTTTTTGGGAGCGGAGCAAGGTCAGGCCGGGATGGGATAAGAGAAATAAAAAGGTTAGCATTAGACAGGGAAACCATCACCAGAAGGGACAGACAATTAATACTAAAAGGTTAATCTTGGGTACATGTCATAATCCAGTCCAGTGTCAAAATGCCAAATGCCGTTATGACACTATTTATGTCATATGTTATTGAATGGATAAAAAAAATTAAAATTATGCAAGCAAGGAAGGAAGCTTCACAGCTTCGGCAAGACCAAATGTATGTACCCTTGCAAATAATAAAACAAAAAATTGGTAATCTAGCATAAAGATTATTCATCTTTAACTATAAAAAAAAAATGAAAAAGAAATCGTTTTATTTGACCAGATTGTTCCAAGACAGACATAAGACAGTTTTCCGGTGCGATGTATATACTAACTGCAATAAAAATAAGACATTCTGAAAGTTTTCAACACGATTGCTTAAAAACTGATAGAATAGTCTAAAAAGCAACGGACAGACAGACGAACATGGCTAGATCGAATCGCCTTGCGATGCTGATCAATAATCAGGGGTCGGAAAATGCTTCCTGTAAGCTTCTGTTCAAAATTATAATACCCTGCAGGGTATACAAAATATATATTTTCACATTGGGCGTCCATATATTACGTAATCACCTAGGGGGATGCAAAAGTTCAGCAAATTAGTATGTTTACATACATATTTTAAAACATTTTTTTTTATATTTTATGGTGAAGCAAATTTCTGATTACATAATCATAATCATTAATGATTACTCTTGATTATAGAGGTGGTAAAAAATCATAAAAATATGTGATCACTAATATGTTTGTACATTTTTGGTAAACTCCTAAACAATTATGAACTATTTGTCTGCAATTGAGAATTATTTGGGCGTTTTTCCAGCGTTTTGAAAGAACAATATTGAATATTAAAATTATAAAGAACATCAGCATCCAATTCAGGTGTAATGCTTTGAAATCTTGCCATTTTCTATACAGAGATAAAATAATAATTATATATTACAAGTTTTAAGAAGTTAGAAGTTAAGGGCTTTATGACACTTTGTTATGACATGTACACATTTCTTAATTGGGCTTTTGATTCGTCAAATATATTCATTTATCTACATATTTACATTTTATATTTAATTAGTTATTATTATTTGATGTTTTTTAATCATTTTGACAAATTAAAACAAAAAAAGGGAGTTCTATTGATTCTTGCAATGAGTAAACACAATGGAGAATAGGTTGTCATTTTGAGAAAACAATAAACATGGAAATAATTGTCAGCGTGCGACTCCTGACTGGCACGGAGCCAAAACATGGAATGACACATATGTGTATGAGATCACAGCCAGAGTGGATTAGCAATGGGATTAGCGCGGATTATAGGGATTAGTTAGAGCCAAAACAATGTTAGGAGACAAGTAGAGACGAGTCAGGCGACTTACACTAAAGTGGGTACTTTACACAAAACAAATCCCGTGCCATGCCGCCCCCAGGGAGCAACGACTAGGTGGTAGGTAGGTTTCGATTGGTTTTTCTGTTTTATTTTATTTTTATTTTTTTTTTGGTGGATGATGTGGCTGCGATTTGGGGCACGGGCGGATAAGCCCGCTTCCTGCCCCCGCAGACTGCCATCACCGGTCGAGTATTAGACAGAGTGTGGTGCGTTTTGTGTGAGTCAACCAAAGAACCAAGTTAACGTGCTAGGATTGAGGAGATGGCCGGTGGGTGGATGCTACGATTGGTAGGTCGAGCAGGCATTGCATTGGCTGCATAAATCAAATCAAATGAGATCAGAACAAAGCATAGCAGGTTACCAGGTTTCAAGAACGACAAGTTAAATGCAGTTAAATTTTCGAGGAACTTGGCCACCCCGAGCGAGAGAGCGTGAGGGATTCGATTCCTGTACCTGCCCGTCACTCACCTGTTGCTTCTTCTGGTTGGCCTTGTTCCGCATATGCACCTGGTCGGTCTCCTTTTTGGAGGCAGCCTGCTCCAGTCGACGCCGCTGCTCGTTCTCCATATCGTGTTGCTGAAAGGATTGCATATCAACGTAAGTAACTAGTTCCCTGGGGGTTCCTAAAACCAAACTGGAGCTGTACCAACCTTGAACGCCCTTGTGAAACGAACGATGAGCGCAAAGAAGGCAGCCGCATCGGCATTGCGCGAGGACTCGCCAAAGTACTCCACGCACTCTTTGAACGCGTCCTGCGCGTGGCGCAGGTCGCTCTTGATCTTCTTCAGCTTGTCCTCGCTGTTCGTGAGGAAGTCCTTTAGAATGTGCGTCTGGGCACCCTTCACTCGCAGCTCGGCCTCCTTGCGCACCAGCTCCATGCCCTTGTCCAGCTCCTGAACATCTGCCACTACATTCTCCAACGCCACCGAAGCCGCCTTCTCCGTTCCGTAAAGTTCGCTATCGAAGGTCAGTAGTTCGTCGAACCTGGACCGAATAGTGGCCACAATATAGTGAAGCAGCGACGACCGCTTGTCCGTGGACTTTGTATCGATCAACGTGTCTAGCGACTGCAGCTTAAACCCGTAGGCGGGGCCGCGCTTGTTGCTGTTGAGATAGTTGCCAAAGGCCAGGACTATTTCCAAGACCGCCTTGAATTTCCGCGACTGTTTCAGTGAATTGGAAGCTCCGGCTATAGATTGCACTTGCTAGATATATAAAAGGAATATGTTAACAACGTCCTCGGTACGTTCTTCAAACAAAGTTCTATGCTCCTTGAAGGGACTACTTCTCACCGGACTAATGAGATGCACGCTGTCCACAAAGTTGCCCATGTAGTTCATTATGGCCAGCTTGGAGGAAATGCGCTCCACACGCGACAACTGCAGCATGAACTTGTCCTCTTCGGTCAACAGCTGCTGGTCCTTGCGCGCGGCTATGTACTCCCTGTAGGACTTGATCTCGGCATCGGTGGGCACCATCTTCTGCAGCAGCTCAACATTCTCCAGGGACAGCTGCTTCAGGTCCAGACTGTGGATGGCAGCAATGACATCGTCTATGGGCATGCCCAGCTTGCGACGGGAGATTGCTAAGAAAAAAGAGGCAACCCGTTAGTTTGATCCAAGACTATATAAGCTTGAAGATAAGTAACGCCATATGCATTTTTCTTTATAATTTCTCTTTTGATACTTTCTTTAAAAGACAGCAAGATCGGGAACACGTATTCCCAACGCAGTGTTAACAATTTAGGTAATATCCCACCAAGTCTAGCAATTTTCGATAGGCAAATGACGAAGAAACAGTAACAAAGCGGCTAGCGATAGCTAGTTTTAGAGTAAAATTTACGTAATTTAAGACTTATAATGATATCTCGGATATTATTAATATCTTTGGGGTATTCCATATAAGATTAAATACTAAATGACTCCAAATATCGGTATCTGAAAGCAGATTTACGACTAAATTTAGTCGGATAGGAAACGACCCCTAAGAAGTGTTCAGCTAAATTCTTGAACAACTGATTTTAAAAGTTCTCGAGGAAAATGCCACATGTCCAATTGTTTGTCTGCTCTGATTAACTTCTGGCCATCCTTTACCGTTTCCCATACCACGTCTACAAATCTAACTAATGCGCTTAACCCAAACTTCTAAAAGTTGGTATACCCCATCTGGCGCTTCGAGTTCGGGGTGAAATCTATATTTTTTGTTAACTCCAGTCTAGCTGTTTCATGGCCCGAAGAGTTGGCAACACTGTCTAGACTCTAGAGCATTCTAGATCTGTACGCACACATACGTACCTGTTATGATCTGTGTATACTCACAACTCTGTGAGCGATTGCTTGCATATTGCAACTCAAATGTTCGCTGGTTTGATGAAGATCTGTGACTCAAACTACTCACCAATGTTTCTTAACCTCGTGTGCTCCAGCAGCGAGACATTGTCGGGCCTTTTGAAGCGCTTGCTGGACTGCAGCGAGCCATCCACCTCGGATCCACTGCTGCCATTGTGCAAGGCGCCCCCAATGCCGATCTTGAATCTCTCCTCGAATTCGTTAAAGTCAATCTGCTTGAAGATCTTCTCGTCGTCCAACTCGTTGAAGATTGTTCCACGAACCTGTAAAAGGGCACGGACTTATCAGTAACCACTATTAATTGAAGGGGTTCACGGGTTGTTATTACCTGATTGGGCTTCAGAGCCACCCAGTTCAAGGTGGGCAGCTTGTACTTGGTGGGAACTTTGCGCTTGATGGTCATGGCGCCGTCGGGAGCTGGCATGAAGCCGGCCGCCGGCGGAGGTGGTGGCTGGAAGGAGCTGAGCATCGGCGGGGCATGAGGCGGCGATGGAGCCGTCGAGGTGAGGCTGCCGTTCGGACTGACCAGTGGACTGAAGCCCGGCATCATAGGCGGCGGAGGTGGAGCCGGTGGTGCTGGCGGCGGTGGTGGCGGAGGTGAAGCTGACACTGCGGCGGGAGAGGCGGGCATTGGCGGCGGGGGTGGGGGTAGCGTCAGGGACGCTGCACCCAAACTGGAACCAGACAGAAGAACGCCGTTCACAAGGGAGCCGTCGCCAGTGGAGACGGATCGTGGCAGGGAGCGGCTAAGCGTCTGCAACTCCAGGTTTTTGGTGTGCAGAAGCGTGTCCCTCTTCTTCAGCTCCAACTCGTTGTCCTGCAGCATCCGTTGCAGGACCGTGAAGTCTGCCTCCAACTTCTGGCGCGCCATCGCCATCTGCTCCCGCTCCATCTTGAGTGCAGTGTTATCCGACTCCAGCTCGGCGTACTTGTACATGAACTCCGAATTCCGGTCCACCTCCCGCTCTAGCTGATCCTCCAGCTCCTGCACCCTCTCCAGGGCGGAGGTCTTCGTCTCCGAGTCCTCCATCAAGGCGGCCACATCGAACACATTGTCCAGATAGGCAGAGATCTGCACCTTCAGCTCCTCGGACTCCGTCAGGCGAATGCGCTCCAGATACTTGTCGAGGCCCAGCGCGGTGAACTCGTACTGGAGGTGCACCCTGTAGTTCATGTCCTCCACCGAGTGGACCACTATGTTCATGAACTGCATGCACGCGACCATGAAGTCGATGTTGAAAGCCTCGAAATTCATAAAGTACTCCATGAGGGTCTGGAAGCGCCGCTGCTCCTGGCACACGTCCTTGAAGTTGTCGAACGAGCCCAGTATGATCTCGTGTCCGCCCTTGACCAGGCAGATGGCCGCCAGAAGCTCTAGGACCAGGGCCTTCGTCCTCAGCGACTTGTGGATGAGGCTCAGGGCAATGCAATTGATCGCCTCGCGATGCTGAATGACCATGTTGAACCCATATTCTAAATGGAAAATGGAAAATCTATTAACTTATGTTCTTAAAAGCGTTTCAGCAAAAACTTATAAAATATCAAGATAAGTAACGACCATACAATTGGCTAGAGATGTAAATCGTTTTCTCTCCGGTCGCGCAAAGAATTGAAACTTCCCGAGCTCATTCCCTAGTAATTTGGAATTCGGGCTCATGGAGAGATACATACGTGCTATTCTCGTTTTCATTTATGATACATTTATTCATAAACTTCGTATCTCCGTGCTCCTCAAAAGATACAATGGGCTCGTGATCGTATTTTCGAACTATTTTCTTAAAAATTTCATGTTTTTCAATTCGTCGTCGTACTAAAAATTAAATTAAATAACATTTTCAACAAAATAATGCGTTTATGGACAGCGAGAGCTGTTTTAAAGAGTGTTTGTTACCACGACGTAGGGCACACTATCCGCTCTTCCGTTTCCCTGTTCTGTGTGTATCAACCTGCGATCACCTCCCTTTATCCCTTTTCCTGTCGCATTTTAGCGTTTCATCGGCAACTAATTTACCCTTAAACGAGCCGTAAAAAGTTTGTGTGAACACAGGCAATCGTTGGCTGTCGCTGTATGCGCAAGCCAGAGCGTCTGGCTCTCTCTCTTTCTCTCTGGCCTTTGATCAAATTCGTATGGCGTTACTTATCTTGACGCTTGTATTGTCTGTCTCAGCTCCTTACTGTTGTTCATGATGGCGCGCAGGCACATGATGGAGACGTGGATGTCGTCCGTGGCGGCGCCCATGTTTAGCTTGGCTATGTGCCGCGACCTACGCTTCAGGCTGGGACTATCGAGGGCATCGGCGATGGCGGGACGCAAGAATCCGTAGGACAGGTTGTGCTGTTGTTGCCTCGAATCCACCAATAAGGAACCGTTGGCGAGGCCATGACCTGCACTGCCGCCGTGGGTTAGTCCCATACCGGCACCGCCAGGACTTATGGAACTGCTGTTGCCAATCACCAACTCTCCGCCATCCCCACCACTCGTTATGTTCAGGCGCTCCTCGGAGGCACACAGTGCTCCCTGGAGACGCTGCTCGTGGCGCATCATCTGCAGCCGAAAGCTGAGATAGTCGACCAGGGCATCCAGGCCCTGGTTCGTATCGTCCAGGAACTCCTTCACCCACTCGATGTGGTTCGTGCGCAGCGAGATCTCTAGATCCCGGAGCACCTGGGTGGACGTGGACTCGCCGACCATTTTCCGTTTCTGGCAAAGAAAGTAGAAGAGGTAAAGCTGTAAGTGTACAAAGAGAGCGTGGAGGACAGGAAGGCGGGAGACCGGAAACAGCAACAGGATGGGGATTGATCAGCAGGACAGGACGTCGGGACAGTGCAGGTGCCAGGAAGTAAACAAATAGGGACAGAGTAGGAAAGGAAGAAATAGGTAAATAGAGAAGTTGGGATTGTGGATCGTGGTGTGTTGTCAGTGTTGTGAGTAAAGAAATTAAATTTACACATTAATATCGGAACAAT
The DNA here is from genome assembly GCA_008042475.1 of Drosophila kanapiae. Taxonomy (NCBI): domain Eukaryota; kingdom Metazoa; phylum Arthropoda; class Insecta; order Diptera; family Drosophilidae; genus Drosophila; species Drosophila kanapiae. The sequence continues at coordinate 174,037 of VNJM01003242.1, forward strand.
AGATTTTGATTTCAAGTTAGGTTATTCACTTTGGCTTATTACTTTAGCTTTCGCCTGATAGTTGGTTAGAGTCTTGGGGTTTTTGTTCGATAATATTTTATTTATGGTACAACCAGAAACCACACTACAGAAAGCTACGTGGGGGGAAGAGGAGTTAGAATATGGCGTACCCGATGACTTCGTGATGCTTTCGGGTCCAAATACGTTCGCAATTTACTCAAGTAATGTGAGGGCGGATCCTTGGCCTGCACCATTTCCTAGAAGTGAACAAATGTATTTATAAGTACTTAACATCGAAATAATATTCATAATATAAATATGAAGAAATGAATACAAAACACCACTTCTAGTCAATAAGAATATAACGATTGCTGAAGTTTGAATGGCAGAAACCAAGTTTGCAGATAACCTTTTGTGGGGAAGTGAAACTAAAGAGACTCAAAAACAGACTGATGCACTTTTGAGACAAGAATACGGTCTGTGAGGGATCTGGCACATATGAGCTGCCAGATGTAAGAAGGATTCATATGAAGCCTTGGACTCTTGCTTTTTAAATTTAGATCCGGTCATCGTACGACGACTTAAGATTAAAGGAGAGATTTAAAAAAATAATTTGCCTTACAAGGAGTGCTATAAAGGAGCTTAAGAGGCCAATGCGGCGCCACCAAAAAAAAGAAATCAGGTTGAAACAAAACCGCTTACACTATAAATGCCATTTAAAATTTGATATTAACAGAAACAATTATATGTTTCTTACAGTTTAACGTTTAAAAAAAATAAAAGGCCAAGTGCATTCTATAATTATAACTAGCAAAGTGTTTTGAACATTTTATTTGTGTCGATTTGTATATTTATATTTATATTTTATCCTGGCTTGAGTGCGAAATTTTGACAAAACGAATCATTGCCAGAGAGGAAATTAATATTAATGCTCAGAAGGGAAAGAATCAAGTGATAGTTATTTAGGGATATGAAAAGCATACTTAAAAACAAATTTCGGAACTTTAAAGCAGATAAAAGGCAAAAGAAACATTTTAAAACAAAGTATTTGCAGTTTGACACATTTTCAGGCGGAATATTTGATGATTTCGAGATAAGTGCGCATCTTTGAATTATTTCCGCACTTGTTGCAGTTTTTTCTAAAAAATTAATACCTACTTCTGTACATATAATATTTATCATACTAATTTTCAGAGTTCAGAGTAACTATGACATTTATTGATAGAACGTAAACTCGTTAAACCGCTGATCTTTATAAAAAAGAATTTATGGAAAAGCAGATTGGCAGATGATGGGAAACAGAACCAGTAGCCCCACACGGAATTCTCAATGCAGTCAATTTGCTTTATTTAGTTCTGACACATGATCTTTGGTTTCTCCGGACATTCCAACAGGTCAGGTTAAGGGTAAAGAAGTTTAATCCAGTTGCTTCGCCGTAAGCTTTGAAGCATCAGCTGTTATTGCGAAAAATTGTTCAGCTGTTTTTGCAAAACGACTCAAAATAAAACAAACTACTATTCGCAGCTTCATAAAGTCATGAAATACTGTTTATTCAGTCTCTTAATTACAAAATTGCACTCTCTATTACATTTCCATTGCCGCTGAGTTTAGTTAATTGCCAATAAAATCATCTTCGGCGAAGTTACACGAGTTGCTGTTCAATGAACTGAGCTTGGCTCTCGAAGAGCCGAGATGGAGAAACCGCCGAGACGCAGGAAGGGGCAACTTTGGCGATTTGATTCCACATGCATTAACACTAGACCGAGGCCTAGCGGCTTTTACTTTGTTTTTTTTTTTTTCACCCGTGTGCTTAACTGCATATTTGTGTACATGTTTATGGTACCGCACACCGACACCCCTCATAACTCCGCCCCGCCGCGCTATCTGCGATCCGCCGATCACATAAGCATCGATGGCTTGCCTAACTCTAAACATTTTCAAGCATGAAGCGTGGTATACTTGTTTTGGCCGGAGTCCGTGTTGTTTTTTTGGGGTTTGGGGTTTGGGTTTTGTTTAACTATGCCAACAACTAAGGCAGCCACCAAAAGCCACAGAAATAAAAACAGCGCCAACAAAAAGGCAGCCAACGCATGACTACAACTTAAACTATGTGTGGGTTTCGGTTTTGGGTTCGAACTGCAGCTAGAGAAAACCAGTTTGATTCTTTTCCCCCGTGGAAGACTGCTGGAGGAGTATCGGCATGCACACCGCCACAGATATTTCTCTATAGGTATAGGTAGACGGATATGTAAGCCGCTGCGAGCGGCTCCAGCGATTAAAAACTGCAATTTATCGCCGTCATAATAATTTGCATTTTGTCACTGTGAGCACGAAGAGCGGCCGAGAAACGCAGAAACGGAGACAGGAAGAGAGCGAGTGCCGACTGTATGGGATTGGCCGGCCTCGGCACCTCGGCACAGCACACACGGCTCTGTGGACTCGAGGAGTCGTCCTCGAGTGGCTACCTTCGCCTCCACCGTCGTCCAACCAATCCCACCATCATCACTGGATCTGTCTGTCCCAGAGTCTAGTGGTCTGTCTGTGGGCTGGGTTTTCATTCATTTTCATGACTAGACTAAGTTAGAGTGGAACTGTGGGATTCGGACAAGCAAATGGGGCCAATAAGCTATGCAAGAAGTTCCCTTTAACGCAAAATGAGAATTGGTTTCCCAAAAAAGAGGAATTTTTAACCAAAGAAATTTTTAAATTAGAATTTAAAATGTAAATGTAAAAAAATATATAATCAAGAGTAATCAGTGAAGAAACCACTTCCATAAGTTATACAAAACATTACCTATTTTAAATATTTTATAATATAAAAAGATTAGGTAATCATTGTCCTAGACCCCCTACTCCCTAAATAATCCAAACATAATTATTTCACTGATCCCCTTCCTCCCCCTAGGTGATCACGCTTAATGGATTTTCATATTAACTTAAAAAAGTAAGCAAATTTTAGGTCGAACGAGGGCATAAACCATTAGGAAAAGACGAGGTGTGAAAAATTACATCAATCACCTTTCCTAACCTTCCGAAATCACAGAGTATTTTCCGACAACATTTTAATGTTTAAAAGCATCGATTAATCGAATTAAACTTCAGTGAGTTTAATGCCTTTCTCCTTTTACTTTAAGCCTGAGTATTCTCGCCTTTCATTTCGTCTCCAGACTAGCCGATTTTCTTAATGCCTGGCCCACAGTGCCTGAATTATGGAAAACAGGTCTGGTCTGTGTTGCAGGCATGCAGGCAGTTAAGGAACCGGCGACGACGACACGGACAACAACAATAGTCATAAGAACAACGCCAGCAACACAACGGAGAACCGTGTTGGGTGTTTATGATATTTTATCGTATGGCAGAAAATGTTTGACGCGAGTCCCGGGCTTTCAGAGAGTGTTAAGCATTCCTTCCTTAGCTTTTTCTGTTGTTTTTCTTTTCGAGAGCTACTCCACCAAAATGCCGATGGCGAATATATTATGCTTTTCGTTGCCGTTGTTTCCGTTGTTATTTTTCTAGGTGCAGCTCTTGAAAATTCAGTGACCCAGTTACAAGCGAGATGGATAGATAGCTGGATGGATGGACGGATGGATGGATAGAATTCACCAAAAGGTGCACGCTCTGGCGCACACGTTAATAGTTTCGTCATATTCCAACACCAGCAGCAAAAAACACGCAATCCAGACTTGTGCATATGAAAAGTAACACTCGCGTATATAGATATATACAGTGTATATTATACACATTTTACTGCCCTATTCTAAAGCAATTTACAGTCGCACTCGTTGCCGAAATGTTTCGATTTTTTTCGGATTCAGACAGCGAATTTAAATCATTAAACACTGTGGCTGTGGTGTGCGAAGCGGCGAGAAATAAACATCAAAAAGCGACAAAACAGCACGCACTGCATAATGATTGACAAAGCTGAAACACCACAACACATATATTTAATTACCTATCTAGACAGACAGATATATATATTTGAACACTTGTCCTACAATTTATTTATGCCAGTTCAGAATTCATCGCTTAACGAGCGTCGGTTGAAAACAATGTAAAATTATTTCTCAAGTTTAGCTCAATGCGAATTGCTTAAAGGTTGATACTTCTTAAATTGTAAAGCAATCTTTGGTATGTTGTAAATATTAAATTACAAAATTACAGCAAAATTATCAACTAATTCTAGCATCAAACCTTTAATATCTTTGCTGGATTCGAGGAAGGCTAGCTATTAATATAAATATTAACTATATTACTATGCGTATACTCAGAGTTTTGTATACATTGGGCACCTCGGTTAATTTAAAATGGTGATGCGTAAAACCCGGCCTCTGCCGGCACATGCACAGAATATAATCAATTTAATCAAATTTAATTTTGTGACTAAATCTAGCCTTTTTAAGAGGTAAATGTATATATTTTTATAGATATTTATTTAGTCTATTTTTATAGAATATTACAAAAAAGTTAGCTGTTTTTCGCATATCTGGCCACTTTGTTATATTTCTTTCTAACAAATGACAATTCTTATATGTGTGGCCGAGCCACCACTGATTTAATTTGCTAAATCTAACAGACCTTGAGTTGACAATTAAACTATTTAAAATGAAATTATTGCGTGTTCTTCTCTGTGTCATGTTTATAATTTAGCAAAATATTACAAATGTTAGGTAATAAAGTAGTTTTTCTCATATTATTTAGAAGACATTCTAGGTTTATTAGCTTTGCAGTTGCACAATTGCGATTATATCTTAATCATTAAGATTAGACTGATTGCGCTGTTGGCAACCCAGTTGAAAATTGCTAATTGAAGGAGAATTTCGTATGGTTGCTTAACGCGTACGCGCCTTTGGCATTCCGACTGGCCTACACAAGCCCGATTGTAACAATTTCATTGCGCAAAGCCATTTGGTATAGTTTAATTAGAGCTGTCACTCCCCTTGCCCCTTCGCACAGCTGTGCAGCCTAAAGGTCAGCGTTCAAGGTGTCGACATCAGTGGAGAGTGGCACAAGCTTGACCCGAAGCAGTCCCAGCTTTTAGAATAACCTTCTTTGAACTGCTCCCTTGAGATCGGTCCAAAGTGCTCAGCTGGGATTGGAAAACAACAGGAACAGGAAGTTCGGACTCTGATAGCAGAGTTTTTAGCAAAATATATATTTCTTATCATGGTTTTGGTTATATTCAAATCGCAATTAGAATTTATAGCTTTGTATTTTCTGAAACCTAAGCAATTCCCTATACTTTTATATATATTTATTATTATATAAGATATGTAACATTTTTACCATTACTTACTTGATCGCATATCATGTCCCATTTCTTCTCGTCATCGTAGTTACGAAGCAGCTTTGCCTTATCCGGCGGCAAGTCCATCGATGCCTGTCAAAAAAGATACAAGAAAAACAGATGACAATTCGTAAGCTTTGATAATTAAAAAAACAGATATTTAAACAGAGATATAAGACTATTGTCATCCAGCTGGATCTGCAAACGGCACTCAGCCAATTGGAAAGACCAAACACCGCGCAGTATGGGCCATTAAGGCACCCAGTCTTGCATCTCCTGAGATATTTAACCGGAGCATGTTAGCCAGCTCTTGCAAATATTGAATTATTTAGCTACTGATGGCATAAAAAGAGAGTGAGTCAGCAAACTATTAACAAGAGTGGAAAATAATGTGTGCAGACGATGAGCATTGCTCTATTTCCTAGATTAACGCTGACAGAGAAATCCCATTTACCCAACACATCTTCCTTTAACCTAAAGGATGGTAATGAGTCAACATGACTAAGTACAGTGTAATCTTTTCCAATATTACTCGTGTCATGTATTTCTGATTTTTTATATAAGTACAGCTCATTGAACCACAAAGCAAGCTCAGATATGCAGAACCAATTTACCTGCCAACAACAGACGGTTGTGTAAAATGGTTAAATGTACAATTTAACGGGAGGGAATGCACCATAATGAAATCGGCAAATATGTTTACGTGACTTCAATTTAATTTTTCCACTTTTTTCTCCTTTTTTTAGGGTGCAGCTGCCTGCAGCTGGAAGTTCTAATTAGATACACACACAATCATTTACGGGATGCGAGCAGGAAAAGGGTGTGTTGAAGATGGTGGGGACAACAAATAATGCAAAATGAAGAAAGAACATTATTGGATGCACAATTGGACTTAAATCTGTTGACGGAAAACCGTACAATGGACTGGAAAAATTTCAAAAACTGGATTGAAATGCGGAGAAACGTATCACTGATTTTTATCGTTATGCCTAGATCGCCAATAGAATAATTTAAAACACTTCTTCAGAGAAATATTCAAATTCCCACTCTCTGCATTTGTACAAGAAAATTCAACTAATTTATTTATTTAACTGTATTTGAAAGTCGACTTTATTTGATGATATATAAATACATATTATTATATATGGGCAATTCTCTAATGTCAAATACGACATTTGACTTTTATTAAATTTTAAACTTTTATAAAAGTAGAAAACTGTAGCTCTTAGTTAGTAGAAAGAAGACACTTTATCGAACACAAATTCAAATACTGATTTAAGGCTAAACGTATGGAAAGATTTTGATACAGTTAATTCTTAAATGTTGCGCTTTGATATTTCTTTAAAATATATTTTATTTGACTACAAAATATTGAGTAGTTTTTGTTACTTAATATGAATCACTTTTGCACGCTACATATTGTTGCATCTTACTTTTTTAATGACGTTTTTATACTTTAAAGTAGTGAAACATAAAGAATGTGTGCTTAAGTAATTTTTAAGGCTTTAGATTTACTTTATTTTGTTTTCTAAATATTAATCATAATTTAAAAGGGTACAAAATAAGGAATGGTATTTATATTAAATGTAAATTCTGGTCGTGTTTATATTTAAAAATCCAGATACAAAAACAGTTTTCTACCGCGTTGTACTCTCTTAGTTTTAGGTAAATGTTCCCCATATAAACTATTATATAATTTACATACTATAAGTCTAGTCAGACAATAATTTTATAAAGCTGTAATAGAACAACCGAAAGAAACTCTATTCCTTCCCTGAGCTATGGATCTCTTACACTTTCAGATATTCGGATTTTGTACTAATTATTATATAATTTGTATTGCAATTAATTTACAGTCGTAATCTTTGTCCAATGTTAAATATAGAAATGAATAATAAACAAAAAACAACTAAATTAACTTTTTATCTGAATCTCTTTAGTGAAATTACTCATTTTCAGTTTGATTCTCAAGATCACAGTAAGACGCTTTTTGTTCCATGTTTTCCCATTCAATTACTGCAAATTTACATTGAACTTAGCAGCTCTATGCGAGTGTTAATTAAGCCTAACAATTATTAAAATTATCATCGCTTCTGCCTTTGTTATATATATGGTTTTGTTTTTTCTTTTTCTTTTTGAAACGTGCTTAATGCGATATATGGCAGTAAGTGCAATATATTTACCATACCCAGAGAGGGTGAGTAAATGCGGGAATGATTGCAAAATTTATTGATTAATTAATTGTAATGTTATGGGTGAGCCGCTGAGCCCCTTGCTGGCTCCTCCTCCGCTTCGGTTCCACACCCAGTGTATTGTCCGTTACGGTCTGAACCCATCAAGCCGAGTGATTTGCCTCGACGCGCTTTTTATAATAATAAAACAATAAATAAGTAAATAAAAGAGTGCATAAAAAGAGGGAGGGAATAATAAACAAGGTGACAAAGACGAGCACTCACTCTCTTCAATATTTATGCCAGCGCAGACAGGCTACGAAGGCAAAAAGTGCGCGCTACTTTTACTATATAAATTGGACATGATGTATATATGGGTACATAATGAATTACTTGACCGTCACACCGGATACGCATTTTAAATTTGTTTTATTTTTTGTGTCCCTCTATCGGAGGTTTGCTCTGTGTGTATGCATAATGGGGAGCTCCCCCTCTTTTCGATTCAAATCTGTCTACGCTTATGCCGAATGAAAAAGCCACATCGGTATTTGTTACAAACAATTTATAAATAAAAGTAATATACAGTCAATTTTATGTACATAGTTGGAAAGAAGCGATAAAAAATGGAGTGTTTGTTCAGAAAATCTATTGAAAACCATGAATGATTAGTAATTTTTAGAATGCAAAATAATTGAGGGAACATAAAGTTGTTCTAGCAAAAATGCTTTCAAAACAATGAGCAATTATATCCTCATAATAAGACTTCTTTAATTAATATTAAGCTATATTTATTTTTTCAAATACAGCTGTCATTCGGTGATATGATGAACAGTATCAGTAAGCACATGTGCTTAGTGATTCAATCCATCCCGTGATTCATTTTAATTCATAGAAGAAAAAATCGTTCGTATACAAATAGTAATACCTTCGCAGAGTATAAAAAAATAAGGAAAAACGCCGAAAATCATTATTCCAGACATTAATCTTCAGTCATTATTTACTCATAAGATATTGAGGAAATTTGCAGAATACTGCGGTGCGTTTATAATGTTCACACACGGAATCCTGTATATTAGAAACAATACTTTCCGTTTTCTCGGAACCTGCCATTGTTTGTTATTTAAAATATTCAAAAACATGCGAAACAAATCTTTCGGAATGCACGTGAGATACACAATTATTAATATTTACCTATATACAGATATTAAATAGACTCTGACTGTTTCGACAACGCTTTTGTCACATACTGTGTGAAATTAGTTATGGTCATTTGGGATTTTTGCAAGGAATTGGAGATTAAAGAAAACCCATTTCCTGTGCATCAGTTAAATAATGATCCATAAGTTTCCCAAGAAATCTATGGCAGATTACAGATTATCTGCAAAAAAAGAACACATGGACTTCTGTTTTTATCATTACAGTGCGTTTTTTATTGCTTTATGGTCTTTTTTTGTAGACCGCAAAGGAAATGGCAAGCAAAGATAAACAAATGTTTGCCCTACAAGGCAGATAAAAAGGGTTCACATTATATTTTTTGCAGACTTACAGTTGCCGTTAGATAAAGCCAAGCTAAATGGACAAAGCGTTAAACAAAGACTTCAAGTTATAGCCATTGAATGAGTATTTCATGCAACGAGGGTTGCCATAAGAGTATCATGTATTATTATGAGTTTAGCGACAGGAATCTTGGGGAATTAAATCGTATTTTAAGTCCGTTTTTATTTAAAACTGTGGTGCCCATAGCTCTGACTCGCAAGTCAGCAAATTTCTCTGCCAATTCTCTGCAGACACATTCGCAAGATGTACCCTATGTACATAATACACAATTACAATTTGGTGACTTAATTAAACCACTTTTAGAGTTATGTCGTATGCATTATATTATTTGTATTCCCTGCCCTGTATTTAAATATTTTGTTTTATTTCGTACTCTCAAAAATGTTAGTCTAACACGTTGAGGTATTTTCTAGATACCATTGGTTTTAAACAATTTAAACTGAATTGAATATTTAATATCGGGAATAACCTTTTATTATGTCATGTTTCAAACACTTCAAGCCCCTCTCGCTGAAGCAAGAGTACTTAACAATATTAACAATAACAGTTGTGGCTGACTGCCTTGTGGTTTGTCAGCCATTGAAAATGTCATTAAGAGAGGCGGCTAACTCCTCAACCACTGCATTCCCCGTAACTGCGCCCCTGCAGGCAATTGTTTACAGATATATATTCTAGGCCTGAGACTTTGAGTCCACGGAGATGATTAAGCGAGTGAAAGTGGGTTTGTCTGGGAAAGTTGGTAAGCAATCGGAGATGAGGATTTTCTGCGGTTAAGTCTTTGAGTCTTTATGTATATTTATGCCTATGACACCCCCAACATGACCGCAGATCAGGATCATTTCAACAATGCAATTAAATAAACACAATAAGAACAATAAACACAAACGCGTTGCAATATATTGACATAAGGTTAATAAATTATTGGAATTTTATCTATAGGTTGCTTATTTAAACCGTAAGTCAGTAAACAAACACACTGCCTGCGTTTGCACAGTAATTAGTAGAATCAACAATTTGCTGGAATCTGGTATAGGGAGAATTTTACTTGGAAATTGATGAAACACATGTAGTCATTTTTATAAAAATGTTCTGATCATCAGTGAAAGTACTTTCGATTAATAAAGATAGTGATAATGAAGAAAACTGAATTAAATGAATTAGGATAACCGCACAAAGAAAGTAGTAATCAATGTTTTCTTAATGCATAGATATACATCTTAAGAAGAGTTTTCCCCTACTTGAAATCCTTCGCTTCTCTGCAATAGTTCTTTATCCCGACCCTCCACTATTCCCTCAGTCGATTGTTTGATCAGCTTGAATGGTGTTCTATGCCACGGAATCTCTATAGTGCAACACATTGACATCGACTGCACCCTTATGCATAGAAGATTTCCTCTGTGGCGGATTTAAAGTTCAATCAACCCGCGCGACCGGTTCGTAATTTAACCGGAAACATCTGCACTGACTGGGTCTGATTAGATCCAGCAAAACGCAAATTATTAGCGGCAAAATTGTTGCTTTCGCGTTATTTTTAAAACATGAATCAGACAAACAATTGCCTTAAATCGAAAGCCGAGTGCACGGACATTGGCAGTCTCGGGCCTGTCAAGTCCACTTCAATGGCAATGGGCGAGTGAGCAGCCGAGCAGCACTTTTGACTAAATTAAGGTAAACACGAATTAGCCAAGCCGGAGACACAAGGCACAAGGGCGAGGCCACCTTGGCCCGGGCACAGCACCTCCATGAGGCTACCGGAATGGCAAACAAACAAAACATCGCGAGGCAAAAAATAAACACACGAAAAACATACTTCGAGTGCGAAAAGAAGGCAATGAATTTTGAACAAACAATAGTCCAAGAATAACAAATAGGAGGGGGAAATGTTATCTAAGGTCTGTCAATATCTCGTACACCCTTGGATCATTGATATTGGATTTAAGTTAAAAAACGAAAGATTAAATGGGTTATTTTAGCAATATTCTTAAGGGGAACTTATCTTCTTTACAAAGAATGGCTACCCAGATAGCATCAGCTCTTTGTCTTGCTTTACCTACATTTACCTACAAAACAGTTAACACTTTCTTCGTTAAAGATTGTAATTAATATATTTTGTGGCATGGTTACCGTTATTTATCTAAAAGATACAAGCAAGATTGTGTCATCGTCCATTACATAAGGATCTTTACCTTATCGAGATGCTCAGGACCGTATTTACAGCCTTGAGATCAAAACAAAAGACCTCGAGTGTGGGGGATGTAGTGCCAAAAACGAGCTGAGAAGTCGGAAACCCGTTGGAGGAGCATTTCTCATGTTACTGACTCTGACTGCCGATAACTGAGAATTCGAGCTGCGCATATAAATAAAGATTTCTGTTTTCGTCTTCCCCTTTTGTTCGGTTCGACTGAGAGATAAGCCGAGATCTCAAAGCCATACAGCAGCCCCAGCCGCAGCCTCAACCGGCGGTCGACCGGCCGACTGGCCGGGCGGTACAAGTGAGTCAGCCCTGGAGTGCGACAGAGAGGGCGACTATCGATCAATTTGCTTTAATTGCCATTAGCATGCCGAATTGGAGTGGTGAGTTGCGGGGAAGCAGGAGCGGCGGAGGGGCGTCCGAATCAAATGACGGCTGTGGGTCACAATCATTTGTTACGGTTTTATGACGGTCAAAGCTGAGAGCTTTTTTCGCTCCTTTCCTATTTTTATTATACTTTTTGGCAATATGTTTACTCGTAAAAATCTTAATTACGCGGTCTTGTTCGGAGAAAAAGCCGTCTAGTGGGATGACAAACGAATTCAGTTGGCCAGCCAGCCAGCACACGCCCTTAGCACAGTGGTTCTTCCACAGCGGCGGTGCGAATAATAGCAAACCTGATTTTTACTATTTTTTATTATTATCATATTTAATAGGCGAGTGTTTACATTTAGATGCTTAAGAAAGTAATGCTTTCTTTAATAAAATTCTCATAGAGATCTTCGAAAGTAAAATATTATTTCTAATTGTTTAAAATTAAATCTGAAAGAGTCAAAGTCTGAAATTATAAATCATCTCAGCTACATGGGTTTCTTTTATGAACAAAAATAAAAAGAAAGCCTGCCAAACTTTAAAATCCGAAACCAATGTAATCGCAATGTGAAATTATAAATGAAATATGGGACTAAGATTAAGATTAGGCTGGGTTTTTAGGTCAAACGCTATATACTTTGGATTTGAAGCCGATTTGTTCCTTTTCTCGGCTATCTCAAAAATATCGTATCGATATGCCGAGGCAAACATTCCACTGTTCCTTGCCCGGGGAGTTGAGTTGGAGTGCAGGCCGCGGAGCAGAGAGCCGAACAGAACTGGGGAGAGGTTGTGCCGCAGATACAAACTCAGAGATACACACGCACACCACCGAACACTCGCGCCAAGTGTGAGTGTCTCAAAATTCAAGCGAACAAGTCGCCGCACACCCGATGAGGTCATCAATCACATGCAACAAATGCGAGGGCGGAACAAGAAGATGCCTGGGCAGGGGCAGGAAGCCAATCCTTAAGCCTTTATATACCAACAACTCCATTCGCTATTTTTGGGGATTTTCTTAAGTGCAATAATAAGTACTAGGCAGTAGTTGAGAATGTATAGGCTAAGTATAGAATTAATAGCTTTGTTTTATGTCTACTTCTTGGGATGTAAGATAAAGTCGTGTTAATGGAGCTTCTGATCCATTTTTCGTAACTAATTACGCTGTCAATATTAGTTTTATTTCAGATAATATAAGTAGGTAATTCATTCTACCAACTTTGTGTTCTCCCTATAAATAATACTCTTGGTTCAGTATCAGTTAAGTCTTCAAGGAATATGGACTGAGTTAATGTATAATTTTTAAGATAAACTATACTATAATATTATTAGGTTCTTTCTGTTATTTATTTATTACTTGATTTGCATAATTAAAGTAATTTCACAGTTCCCCATATAATATAATATGACATCATTTAGGACGTGATATTATAAGAAAAATGAACAATACAACTGTTGTTTGTTTTTACGACCTCATCCTCGCTTTTAACCAAATAATGTATATGTTTTTTAACTAATATCTCTTTTATGACAACTGATGTAAAGAAAAATATATTTATTTAAGCTGAACTATGTTTGCCAAGCTTATAGCTTTAATATTCAATAATTGTTTAAATGGTTTACTAAATAATTACGCATATCCAAATTTAAAGGAAATGTCAAGCTGAATATAGGCTTCAATTTAAGACTTCTTTATTTTAAATTGATTTACTATTAATATATATATTTATTATATATATTTTTAAGGCTGCCTTTACTCACCAAAACTTTGGCGAATCGCCTGTCCAGCTCGTCCGCGGTGGGCATGGGCTGCTGGCTCCGGCTGCGCAGACTGGGCTGCCGGACATGCTGGTACTGCGAGCTGCAGCCGATGTCGTAGCGCAGATCCTGCTTTTGCAGCGTGCCGGAGGTGGAGCCGTTGTGGTGGTGGCCATTGCGCATCGAGTGATGGCTGTGATAGTGCGGATGCTGCAGCTGCTCCACATCGGCGTCCACTTCGGCCCTGGTGATGGGGCGCGACTTGACGACGCCCATTATGGTGGCAAAGCGACCGGAACCGGAGCCAGTGCCAGAGCCGGAGCCGCACCCGCCCGCGCCTGCGCCTCCTCCCCCTGGATCCACTAATCCCGCGGATCCTCCGCCGCCGGCGTCCTCGATGCTCGCCGCTTGGAGCGCTGTGCTAAGGGACAGCGACAGGGTTCCCCATACAGTCCGGCAAAGGGCGCGGGTGCGTTCCGGGCAACTTGAAAGTTGCTCTTTGATTCCGTTGAAGATATCCAAAGCGGCTGCTGCTCTTGTTGTTGTTGCTGCTGCAGTGGTTGCTGCTCTTTGTGCGGGCGAGCGTCAATAACTGGCCAACCGAAAACTACGTGTTGTTGTTTTTTTTTGGGTTGAATAGAGAATAAACTGCTGTGTTCAAATTTTGATAATTTAATTTATTTCTTTCTGACAATGTAAGCAAAAACACAATTTGTTGCTGTTGCAGGTTCTGCGGCGACGGCGGCACTCACACAAGCACAGAGGCACAACACACGCACACGAATGCAGGCACAAACACAGACAAAGGCGGATTTAATGAAAGGCTCCTGCGGCAAGCGACGACGCCTTTTTTGCTTTGTTCACTGGCTCTCCGATCGTAGCCGTTTTTTTCCCTTGAGTATCGCTATGTTGGCTCAATTGATTGGAGCCTGGACCGAGATTTTTGGGAACCGAGTGCCTCTGCAGTTAAATGCACTTTTTTAGCCGACCGACCGCGCGACGTCCGCGCTTCACAAAAATTCCGAACAGTGTGACCACCTACGGTAGAGATGTTGACCGACAGCAGATTTTTGAAGTTCGATAGACAAAGAGCGGATTTTCTCCTCCACGTTAACTGGTCGCACTTAAATGAATAAAAACGTAAGCAAAGACGTAAAGTAGAGGTAGGAAACTTTACTGAACAAAATCGGGCGATATTTTAAAAATTTAAGTGCTGATAAGCCAGCAAGATTTTATTGTAAATTAAATGTATTGATTGATATTACTGAAAATTATGAAGATTCATTATAAAATAAAACCTTTCGGCCCGACGCTAGAAGTAGAGGCGAGCAGAAGTGGCGCAATCGATATCTGTAACCTTAAACTCCTGTAGTTTCCTGTTTATTGTTTCAAAATTGAAATATTTAAACAAAATTTAAGATACAATTTTCCACCACTAAAAGAGCACTTGAAAAGTCAAGTCGCCACTTTTCATAAATTTTTTGTGTATTCTTTGAAATGACATATATAAATCATTTGATTTGTTTTTTTTAATGGACGTTAATGCACTACGGTCAGTACACTGAAGTAGCCTTTGCGACAGCAAGCACGTGCTTGTTAGTGTTAGGTGTTAGTAGGCGCGATAGGAGAAAGTATAGAAAAAGGAAAATTAACTGGAGTGCTGCCTGAATGTTTGGTTGCATACGTACTAAGTTTGTTAAGAATTAAGTTTTTAGTTTGGAAAGACTGTCTACGTTTGAAGTTATTGGGTACATATATTTATAATTAGCACATAAAACTCTAAAGGGTTCATGCATACCTGATATGGTAAATTTCAAAACGTTTGGCTTAGTAGATGTTGAGTTATATTGTACACCGAATTTCAAAAAGCCATATTTTAGGTAAGCTCTTTAAAGTTTTTGATGCGTGTACAAGTAAATACATTGAGCATTAAACGACTAGCGTTCAACTTGATATGATCTATGTAAAAAAAAATCCAAATTCTTAAAAATCTGGGCCTTCAAAAAACAAAATTAAAACAGTACATTATCTTGGATAATCTTGGAAAAAGTTATTGATGCGATAATTTAAATGACAAATAAAAAATTAATTAATTTGATACTTACAACAACAATTTAAATATTCTGTTAGAATAAATTCTGTGGAATAAAATAACAAATAAGAAACTTTTTTGTAAATTTAATGGAAATTTTGATGGTTTTCATAAAATGTAGTGACTCGATTTTAAAATGATTTTGTAAGATTATTAGATAATTATAATTATACAAAACAAAAAAAGTTTGATAAAATAATTTTTATAAAGCAGGTTTAAGATATAGTAGTAGATTTTAATAAAATGTTATTTTAAAATCTGAAATACTTTAAAACATCTTATGTACCACCTGAGTTGATCGCCACTTTCGTCTCCTACTCTTTATTGCAGATTATAAAAAACTATAATATCCTTCATATAACCTTATAATTAACTGCCATATTTTACATCCAACAATACTCAAAATTTTCAATAGATTTATTATATATATGTACTTACATATATCTATTTAGTTTAGAATAAAATGCAATATATAAAATAAAAGTGGTTTTGCCTTCAGTCAATAAGTCCATTATGTTTCATGAAATTTGTCAGCTCTTGCTTTTATAGTCTTTGAGATCTGTTGTCTAAAATAATGAATGTAAAAATATCGATATTATTAAAACCATTTTTAAGTGCAACTGAATATTGGGAAAGTGCATTCTGATTTTACAGAATGTCTATAGGAGATACATTACGATATCTTTAAATGGTCGATATTGTATTGATATTTTTTAGCCATCAACGTGCACTTTTCTACACATTTGAACGTTAGAAATGTATAGATATTTTATAGACATCTACATACACCTTTTTAGCCTTTTAACACCTGTTAGGCCGAGAGAGATTATAAAGTCAAGAGGGCGCAAGCGCGAGTAGGAATTATTAAAGGCCATAACGGCGTATGGCTGAAAAGTGGCCAGCGTTAGTCACCAAGCTGCAGCTGGAGGAGAGTCATCCTTCCGGAGATTTTTAAGTGCGTGAGTATAACACGCTGTAAGGCCATTCAGCGTTTTTCCCTTATTATATTATTATAAGAACCAGCTCACCTAGAATCGCAATTATGTAAATTATAACACAAAAGACGGTTCCGTTTTGCACACACTGTGCACGGACCATTAAAGACGCTGAACATGTCCTACTTGTCTGCCCCAGATCCTCTGTTGGGAAGAGCTTAGCCTAGGCGTTGGGGTGCTATACCGACTCAGGCTGAATTCGTATCCTACTAAGCTCACAAAAAGGCAGCTTTGCCAGAAGCAACACGTCTGCAGAGGTCATCAAATCCTTGCGTCGCGCTTTAGAAAGTGCATCTCTATTTTCAATGCCTAGATAGTACCTAGTGAAGGCTTTTACGCCATCTCCCCCTCGTGTGACGAAATACTTAGCGGTCACACGGCGTGAGGGAAACGGAGATTAGGGGGTTTTTAGTGGGTGAGGTAATTCCAAGTCCCACACTTTTCGGCTTTCAACGCTTTTCCCCCTAACAAAAAAAAAAAAAAAAAAAAAAAAAAAAAAAAAAACGCCCACGCATCAGGTGGCACTTTGAATATAAGGATAGGGGAGACCTTTTGTACATACATACAGATTTTCACCTTTTTAACACCTGTTGGGCAGAGAAAGAGAGTGAGAGAGCGGGCGAGAGCTCCATCACCGGAGCACCATATGGCAGCAAAGATTACAGGTAAGTGACGTCACCAAATAGCAGCTGGACGAGAGAGACCGAAGCCACAATCCGGATATAAAAACGAGGGTCATAACAATGCTCTTACCCCACCCAAGTACTAACATTTTCCTCTATATTTTAAACACTTTAAGCATTTATTAAACGGGTGTCCTAGAAATGGTACCCAAAAGTAGAAAGGATATAAGGTTGACAATAATTTCATAGCATACTTTTTTGGTTTTCCATAGCACTCCAGAAAGATTTCAGGGAAAGATGGCCCAGAACAATACCGGTATGTAGGCATGTTCTACTTAATTAATGCTTTTAGCACTCTCCACCTGCTCCCTCGTGAGACAACCAGCGATTGCGCGACGAGAGAAAAGCGGAAAGTGGGAGCCATGTGGTATATGGCAACTCAAAGTCTCTTGCTTATCAGCTTCCAATGCTTTTCCACCCTTTAGAAACATAAAAAAAATTGCAGTCACGCACAGGTAGCTTTATGAAGGCAGATGGGGGTAATTGTCCCCATAATTGGCTGCCAGAGAACGCTGGCTAATCCGTATACAGAATTTAAGGAAACTTTTCAAAACGCCTTTAATGTTAGGACAGACGAGCTCATCCCTTTAAACCTATTGGTTTTTAAAGCCTTTTTATTTCCGACTTGTCAACATTTGTTAGTTAATTTATTATTTATTATTATTTACATATATATTACGTAATCACACTTTTGATCATTTTTGACCCCACCCCTCCATATAATAAGCAGTAATTATAGAAAAAGATTATGCAATCCTTACAATTTGTTTTATTTTTTCTTATTCATTTTTTTTTTTATATAAAAACAATTTTTTTAAATAATTACTTTAAATAATTACTTACTCCATCCACCGAGAGATTTGTACTCGTATGTAAGGATGTTTAAGGGTTAAAAAGGGAAGCTAAATTGTAGTGTCAAAGTTCGGTTACTTGCTAAAAAATAAAATTTCCTCAGATTTTCCTGAGAGAAATATCATCCTGAGTAAAGAATACAGAATTGCATATGGAAAGGAGAGTACAATGGAGGTACATGAATCTCTCGCTTCCCACATACTGAGTTCGGCATGCATTCCTAAGGTCATTCCTGTTACGTATAGAATTTCACACTGATTTCGTACATACAGCAAAGTCCGACTGGGACAGCCGCAAGAAACAAAATTAAATTAAACATTTTTTATTGATATATGTAGATATTAATTAAACTGATCGAAGTATTGATAAGCAAAAGTGGGCTCTGGACCGGGATCATGTCATACTGTCCACTGTCAAAACTCCCACTGTCACATTTTTTTATCCTTTTGACACTGTGGTCTGTGGTCCGAAAATAAAAATTATATAATTATTAAAAAAACAATTCAGCCTAAGTTTAAATTAATTAATAACTAATTGATTAGCAATAAATTGTAAATAAAATTGTAGGGAATAGAAAACTTGAAGTTTACCTTGTGCGATTTTTCTTGAAAAAAATGTTTGCCTGCTGTGCTTTTGAAATTGCTATAGCCAGAAAAAACTCTACTTCGATGCTTCACTCACCGTCTTATTTTCGGAAAGCCAATTGATGGAGAATGTTAGACATTTTTTTTGGGAGTTCTTTTTAGAGATATCGCAAAACTCATTTTCTATACAAGTAATTTTTTTTTAAATTGACTTTTCACACTATTTATTAATTTCACATTGAAAGTATGTCACTTTTTTCCATAGCGTATTTAATTACAGTCTGACAATGGGTTTATCCATTTTACTTAGATTTTCAATGAAATTTCTTCGTTATTTAAAAGAATAGCGTAGAGGACATTTGGAAAATTTTAAACATAGTTTCCCGCCCAGAAAGAAGGCAAGAGTGACCAGATCTGATATATAAGCATTAATTTGATATCTGGCAGCCCCGTCACTTGAGTCGTTTTGGTGTCTGGTCGAAATAACCAACGGTCACACTATAGTGAAATAAACTGTTTACTTTACAATTTGTTTTGAAAGTATGCAATTTGTTGAAGTTTAAGAAACATATCGAAATGGGAACCCCTCGCAAACACTTCAACAATTTTCCGCCCTTCAACCCGCGGGCGGGCCAATATCCATCCCAGTCTGCCGAATACAGATCGCAACAGTTTGGAGGACAACAGACGCAGCAGCAAGGGAACTTTGGCTTCTACGAGGACAAACAGGGCTCCCAAAAGTCTCTGCCGCACTTTTACCAGAACAAATCGCCCCAGGAGCCGCAAAGGCACCGACCTTACGGACAGGGTCGTGGTTTCGGACGTGGCGGGGGCGGCTTTAATCGTAGGGGCCACCAGAACCGGGAGCAGAATCAGCGAGGCCACCAGAGCAGAGAGAACAACCAGAGCGGGAATGCCTTCTCGCCGTACTTTCATCCATCCATGCTGGAGGATCCCTGGAAAGATCTGGTGGAACGCCACGAGGCCATTTACGGATCAAGCACAAGTCACACGCCTGCCACGAAATTGGAAGATAATTAGAAGTAACAACTCTCTTTTAGTTTTAGGTGCGGACACATCTTGTAAAGTGTAAATAACTAAAGAACGTCTGTCTGCCTATTCAAAAAAAATCAGTAAATAAAAAAGACTTTTATAAATGACAAGTTTCATGTTGAAACCGTTTTAGTTGGCCCCAGCGAGCAATTTCAAGCCAGCTTTTTATCACTCTTTCTGTAGGTAAAGAAGGAATTGTAAACAGAAAGACAGAGGATCGGTTAGGCTGTAACGTTTTATACATTTAAGCAACAGTTCCCAATAAATGAAACTCGTGTACGTAGTAATAGACTTAAGGCTACCATTCTTCACCCCTGGGAGAGCCGGGCAGCTAGAAGTGCTGCTGCTGGTGTTGCTTCCTCTCCAGGTACTTCTCCCAGTCGGTGGCGATTCGATTGTATATGCCCATGGCGGCGCGAGCGTCCTCCACTGAGTTGTGCTCGCCTGTCTGGATCTCTTGTCCCAAAACGGCCATTGTCAGGCGCTTTAAACTGGGCGTATGGCCGTTGGAGACAAAATTGCAGAGCGGCTTGTAACGCGAAGTGTCCCGAATGTGCTCAAATGGATGTCGGATGTTTAAGACGGCGAGATCGTTGCGCAGGGCGTGCCCGACCAAAATCCGGCCGTGCAGCAGCTTTACTACTTCATCTTGCACAACCATGAAGTCTTCGCCATTGGCGATGTCGTGCGGCCGAATGCCAGACACACTGGTACGGTAGTCGGTGACCTCCAGGCGCGGCTTCACATGCTTGTCCAGCAGCACCTCGCCCACTCGGTTCACAATGGACACGCGGGCCAGCATGTCGTCATTCCCATTGTGGCCCACGCCGACCATTTCGCAGTCCATGGCCAAATAGCGGTTGCGCTGCGCCTTCTTTTTGATGCGCGTGCGTGCAGACTTTGTCAGCGCGGGAGATGTCTCCTCCGTGGACTGGTTCTCACTTCCCGGAGCGCCCCCAGGTGCAATCGCGGCTGCGGCCATCCAGTTGGAGCCCGCTGCACGGCGACTCACGTTCGGCTGCTGCACCTGTAGCCGCTCCATCGAGGTTTGAAGTTTGCGCTGTCTCGGGGAAACCACATTTTTTGAACCGCCACTGTGTTTGTTGTTGTTATTGAATGCACTGGTGGCACTGCCGCTGGCCTGGTTGTTGGCTTGCGCACTGGCCCCGCTGCGGTTCCGGTCGAACTGTTTCTGACGTTGGGTGGCGGACATGGCTCCAGGTCATCTAAATATTCTAGTTTAGTATTTGTATTCGTCAAATTTCCGATAAAATGTGTTATTTTGATGGAGCTCGATTTTGACCTGCCAGTATGACCGTTATATAGAGCCGGAATAATACTGTCAGTTTCAGTTTCAGTAGGTATGTACATATTTCGGATAAATAAAGAATATATCTGTTTATACATATATATTACACGAAAGGTATAAGACAATAACTAATTGAATTAATTATTAACCAAATTAATACATTGAAAATATTTATTCCAATACTCAAATAATTAAATTTCTGAAATCGGTATTTTGGATAACAGCTGCGAACAGCTGATCGAATTTAAATAATTCGAAATAAGGAATTACTTTTCAGTTAATAATATAATAATAATAGCTATATTTAATTGCCGTATTATTTTAATATGCAACAATGTGAAATTTTCATTAAAATAATTAATTTGAAAAAATTGGATCAACATTTACAAAAATACTGCTTTGTACGTCATGGTACTTAAATACCAACTGTAAAATCGCTATCCTAGCATTTCCGAAACAGCTTTATGCGGTCATACATAACAATTTTCGCTATTTGTTTATTTTACTGTTGCAATTTTGAAAATGTATGCATAATGCAATGTAGACTACGAAGATTTCCGCCACGACGTCAAAGGTTGTACTGCAGCCACCTGGATTCAGTCAGTGCAGCGCCAAGACCCCGCAAGCAGCATTCCCCACATGTGCACAGTCCAGCTCAGAATTGATTTGTACGAAAACCGGATAAAGCACGACGTGACGAGCGATCATGGCCGGCAGGGAAGTGCAGATGCAGTCCTTCCACACCCGTTGTGGCCGATCCATTCGGCTTTACAATGGCAACCGGTCGGCGCAGCGTTCTATGCGGGACTTTAGTCATGCTTTGGTATTCAGCGCAGAGCCGCTCGAGGACGACGTGCTTTTCGAGGTGGTCATTGAAAAGAAGGTGAGTGGGGTTAGTGACCTTCCGGAGATCCATTTCTAATGCGCATCCATCAGAACACCTCCTGGGGCGGCAGCATCGAGATAGGAGTGACCGCCGAGTCGCCTGATGATCTGGAACTGGTTGCCTGTGCCTCGGCCATGCGAAATGGCACATGGGTCATGTCCGGCATCGATGTCCGCAAGGACGGGCGCCGCCTCTTCGAGTTCTACGGCACCGATCTGGACGCTCTGAATGAGAACGATCGTGTGGGCGTCATGCGCACCTCCGGCAACGATCTGGTGTTCTATGTGAACGGCGAGTCTCAGGGCGTGGCGGCCAAAAATATGACCAAGCCCTTGTGGGCCCTCGTCGATCTGTATGGCCGTTGTGTGCAGGTTTCGCTGTGTCCCCGGGACATCGGCGGCTCGGGAGAGGTAAATATCCATCAGAGAGGCAGAATTTCCGATTTGCCAGTTTTGTTTGGTTTGTTTTCAATCCCACAGCTACTGGACTCGCCCCTGCAGCAGCCGCTGCAACAGGTTGTCCAGAACCTGGACGTGGCCATGAACGTGAACATAGTCGTGGACTCCGACGGATGGATGCAAGGCACTGGCGTGGGCTCCGAGGATCGCCTGTGCTTCCACACCCGCTGTGGATCTCTGGTCAAACTCTCGCCCAACTTCCGGTCCGCCGAACGTCGCCGGCCGCTGGACGAGTTCAACAATGGTGTGGTGATGACCCACCGACCTCTGAGGGACAACGAACTATTCGAGATACGGATCGACAAGCTGGTGGACAAGTGGTCGGGATCCATTGAAGTGGGCGTCACGACGCACAACCCTACGGTGCTACACTTTCCGGCCACCATGACGAACATGCGCTCGGGCACCATTATGATGTCGGGCTGCGGCATTCTCACCAACGGCAAGGGAACACGCCGCCAGTACGGAGAGTTCAATCTGGACGAGTTGCGGGAGGGGGATCGCGTGGGGATGATGCGCAAGGCCAATGGCAACCTGCACAACTACATTAACGGACAGGATCAGGGAGTGGCCGCCACCCGAGTGGCTGCCACTCTGTGGGGCGTCATCGATTTGTATGGGATGACGATCAAAGTGACTATCGTGGACCGCGACGAACGCGAACAGCAGAATCTGGTGACCAGGCGAAACAACATTGTGGCGGGCATGGCGAGTGCTGCCTGCTCGAGTGTCTCCGGTCAGGTGCAGCACTCGCAGCAGCACCAGCAGCAGTTGTCTGGCACACCCACGCTGAGTCTCCTGAGTCCGGAGAGCGAGATGAACGTGGCCGGGGCAGCTGGCGGCCTGAGCGAGACTATTTCCAGCACCCGAGCCATAGCCAGGAACGATGATCGTCTGACCTTCCATCACATCTGCGGCACTCATGCCACCGTCACCCAGAGCGGACGCACGGCTCTGCGACCCAAGTGAGTTGCAGGATGTGGCGGGTATTTCGCTACCGATTCAATGTGTATTCTCTGCAGCGCTGCCGACGACTTCAACAATGGCGTGGTGCTCACGCGTCGCCCTCTTCGTCCCAACGAACTCTTCCAGGTGCGACTGGAGCGCGTGGTCACCAAGTGGGCGGGCTCCGTGGAAATGGGCGTGACCACGCACAGCGCCGACGAGCTGGACTTTCCGTTCACCATGACCAATGTTCGGTAAGTGTTTCCCCCCGTTTATTGTTAAGATTATGACAGAGAGAGGGATGGTTTACCCACAGTTCCGGGACCTGGATGATGACGGGCAACGGGGTGATGCAGAACGGCGTTACCGTCATCGAGCAGTATGGCCAGAATTTGGATCGCCTGCAGGTGGGCGACCGGGTGGGTGTGGTGCGCAAGGACGATGGCACTGTGCACTTTTGGGTGAACGGCGTGGACCAGGGTCCGGCCGCCAGCAATGTGCCGGAGCGCGTATACGGAGTCATCGATCTGTACGGGCAGGCGGCGCAGGCGAGCATCGTGGACACGTCGGAGTGCGGGAGCCCGGACACCGGAAACTCCACCATCTCGAATACGACCCTGTACAGCGAGGTTCCGCTGAGATTCCACACCATCCATGGCGCCAATGCCGGCATCTCGAACAGTGGCCTGACAGCCTCGCGTCCCAACTCGCTGGCAGAGTTCAATGACGCCATCGTGTTCAGCAATCGGCCACTGAGGCAGCGGGAACTCTTCGAGGTGGAGCTGGAAACGATGGTCCGCCACTGGTCGGGCAACATAGAGATCGGGGTGACGGGCACTCGGCCGGAGGACATCCAGCTGGCACCCAACGCCACCGATTTGGAGGCCAATGACACCATCATTCTGTGCGGTCCTATGATCTTTCACAACCGCAAGACCATACGCACCAATATCTTGCTGGACTTGGACACCTTGGGACCTAGCACCAGGGTGGGCGTGATGCGAAATGGTGACTTCATCCACTTCTTTGTGGATGGAATGGACCAGGGACCGGCCTGCGAGTGTCATGCCCCCAATATCTGGGCCATCATCGATCTATACGGCCAGTGCGCTCAGGTGAGTCTCACGCAGACCCAGTTGGACATCAGGGCGCCGTATGCGACCAGCGAGAACTCGCAGAGCTGCCAGGCCACATCAGTCATCCAGCATCCGGCCATGGAGACAAAGCATCGCTGGACGTGCGTTTCGGGAAATGTCAGCCTCACCAAGGACTGGACAGAGGCGTCGCGATTCACGGGAGCGGCGGCACCGCTCTCCCACTGCCTTGTGTTCTCCGAACACCCGCTCAGTGTAGGATCCCCCTTCGAGATAAAGCTGACATCAATCAATCCTATGTTTGCGGGTAAGTTTCCGATTTTATAATTAACTAATTTTATGAAGCCGAACTTCTTCAAAAGAATTTGATTGAATTTGAAATCTATCGAAAAAACTTCAAAACATGTTTAAAACATTTATAACATTTACGAATAAGGAGCTTTTCGGGCTTATAAAATTTGATAAATCATCAACCGAAATCCTGAATTAATAATAAATATCTCAAAGTAGAGGGAAATATGTGTAAAAATGGCTGAGATATAATTTCTTCCTTTTAATTTATATATTTATATTTTTTTTTAATAATTCCATAGCGCTTTTTAATAAAATTATTTTGTTAACTTAAGAAATGTATCAACAAACTTAATAACTTTAAATTTTCAATGGTAATTTTATATTGCATTTTACTGATCTTTCATCTGCTCTTCTTATAATTGAGATCATTATATTTTTTGTTTACAAAATTTAAATTAATTGAAAATAAAAATAATTACCTACAAGGGTATTACAATAACCATAGATTTGTTCGTGAGTATTTGTTAATATAATCATATTTTGGTAAATGAGTGATAACCCTAGTAAATACTGATCACTTGGGAGAACACGTTCATTTTTCCCTTTCTTTAAAATAGTCAACTAACATGTTGCTCACCTCTTCTCTGTTCGTTGCTCAGTTGCTCACATGTTCATGTTCGTAAACAGACATTAACATTAACATACTATAAATGTTACAAATTACATTTAAACCTGATGTACTTGTCATATACTTTGTATAAACTTGACCTTCTGGTTTTACAAATCCTTCAAATTGTTGAAAATTCAACATTCTAAGGGAACAGTAAGCAAAGAATTGTAACTAAAGAAAATATAATAATTAAGCAAATATTAGCAATATTGAACAACTAAATGAAAGTGAGCAAATTGAGCCACTTAATATAAATGAAGGAAATTTAACAACTTGGGGGAAAATAATTATTAGAAAGGAACATGCACACAAACATTTCTTGTTGTTTACTCAC
Source organism: Drosophila kanapiae (assembly GCA_008042475.1). Classification (NCBI taxonomy): domain Eukaryota; kingdom Metazoa; phylum Arthropoda; class Insecta; order Diptera; family Drosophilidae; genus Drosophila; species Drosophila kanapiae. The sequence continues at coordinate 199,616 of VNJM01003242.1, forward strand.
CTGTGAGCAACCCAAGACTGCGAAAGCGCAATTAATTGAGTTATAGTATAACCAGCACTAAGATAACTTTGGAAACTTTAGAGAATTCAAATATTCCTGTCTCCTAGATTCTGTCTCCTGTCTCCTTTCTTTTATTTATCTTGGACGTTGATCCACTACTGGGGCTCTCGAGTGGCCCTGACGACACCAAGCACGTGCTTGTTACGGTTAGGTGTTACTAGGCACGATAATAGAAAGTCTTGATAAAGAGTGCGGCGAACCAAACTACTAGCATCCTGTCTTATTGATTGCTTGCATGTGTTCTAAGTTAGCCAGGATTAAAGTTTTTAGTTTAGGAAGGCTATCTACGTTTGAGATTATTGTGTACATACCGTTATAATTTACAGATAATACTATAAAGGGTTTATATTCTTTAAAGAAAGGCATATTTTCCATATATTCTTACACAGGCTGCCTCAGTATCGGCGTTACGGATCTTAACCTAAGCGACGAGAGCGTGCGCAAAAAGCTGCCCACCAGCCTCCGACGGATTCCGGCCAACGTCTGGTATGTGAGCGGGAACGAGGTACGCTTCAACTCGAGCTGCCTGCAGCGGTCATTGGCTTCGCTGGAGTGGCTAAGAGTGGATGATCGCATCACGCTGGAGCGCGTGGAGAATTCATTGAACATGCTGCTGAATTCGGAGAACGTCAACATCCAGTTCCACAACGTGCCCAGCGATGTGTACGTGGTGGCGGAGCTGCGAGGATCCACAATGGGTATACAAGTGATATCCGCCCAAGGTCCAGCCTCGCCCCTACGCCCCTGCAGTCTCCGGCTGCAGGACTCCATGGACTTTGGCATGGATCCACTGAACAAGCAGGACAGCTCAATGCTGGAGTCCATCGATTCTGAGGCGCAGAACTATGAGTTTGTGGACGTAGCACAGAAGAACGCCCGGCTAGGCGAGGATCGCAGGAGTGTCGCCAGGTTAAAGTCGTACAACCAGGCCATCGTTTGCCTGAACAAGCCGCTTTGCAAGGGCGAGAGCATCAGCATCAAGGTGGACGGCCTGAACAACAAGTGGAAGGGTACTCTCGGCTTGGGCGTTCTGTCTGCCACTCCGCAGTCTGTGCCCGTTTCCCTGCTCGACTTTAAGCGGGGCTGCTGGCTTGCCACCCACGACTATGTGAACATCAACGGCCAGGTGATGGCTTCCAAATACGGCGACGCCCTGGACCAGATTCAGGTGGGAACAGTCATCACCCTAACTCTCACCCATGCGGGAATGTTAAGTAAGTTTAACATATTACAATGAGTTGGGGTAAAGCATTTATTTTTATAGTTGTCATGGTGGGCTCGACCAATCTCGAGGATTTGGCCAGCGGCCTACCCAACCACGTGTATCCAGTGTTCGATGTGTACGGCAAATGCGAGAAAATAAGCTTGATAACGGGCAGTGATGCCGGCCGTACTGGCAATGCCAATGGCACGCCCATCTTAGAAGCCCCTGAGGCCTTGGAGCTGGACAATGGGATGCCGCAGCAGTGCGAGAAGGCGCACCTAGAGATGCACGAGAAGGAGAAGGACACGGAGCAAATGTGCGAGTCGGCTAGGGATGGCCCATCCACTTCCGGTGCTCAGTCGAATGCCATGTAAGTGTCTTTACTTAATTTATTGTTAAACAATCTTTATTAATAAGTTTAATTGTCTTAGGACCCGTTCGGTAATGGAGAGCGTTTCTGAGAACTTGCTGCTTAACATTTCCATTAAGAATCGCACTCTAGAGCAGCAGCGTAATGACCTAGGCGGATCCTCATCGACCTGGTGAGTTTATTTTAGAGTAGAACATACTGTTTGCAGAGATAAATACAAATTTCGTTTCTGGAAATGTTCCTATTTCTTCATTATTTAGTACTAACCTTAAAAGTGGCTACTGCTTAAATTTGGGTATAATCTGAGCCTTGATTCGTGAGTTATAGCATTTTGTATGTAGGTTCTTGTGTTAATAATTAACGAAAAATTGGGGAAAGGTGAATTTCACGCTTTTTGGTTAGCCAGTCCCTCTTCTAAGCTCAGTCTGATAAAATAGAGGAAGATATACATACACAGCCATGGCCGCAAGGTGGACCCCACTACGCCTTGTCCATATACAGAGTTTTAGGGAAACCCCGTCTTAATATGATAAGAGTTTTCCAAAACAAGTATCTCAGGAGAATTACACATCCGTAACACGGTTTTCCACAGTTATCTGGTCATTCCGTCTGTTGGTGATGTCCTTAACAAGGTAGCAATAGCGCACGTCAAGAGATATAAATCTGTCCGGCAAGCCAAAACTATTTCTAGGCGTCAGATATGGTCAATTGAATTCGCTTAAGAAATATTTTACTATCTATACCTACAATTATAAGCAGTGAATGCTGTGAGTCATCCCCAATACTCGTCCATTTGTAATTTTGAACACCCACTCCTCAGAACAAGTTTTTATTCACAAAAACAGACTAAGATGATCTTCAGGCACCGAGCTTAAATTGTATCTATAAATAATAGTGATCGATCTGAACACAATTGCTTATCTCCAAATTGTGAACCAGTGACTTTTTCTTGTTTTTAACTTTGCTAGAAAGAATGCTACTGGAAAGAAGAGTTCAATAATGAAGTAATCGCTAATATTGAGGACTATTTTAAGAGGAAACATAAACCAAACTATTAAAATAGTATTGCAAAATTGGTAAATCTGTAGATTAATAAAATTTTGCTTCGTATTTTACTACAAACTTATTCAATGGCCTTGCTGGCCCCATCCTGGAGGTACAAGATCCAGTCTAAGGTATTGCGGCGATAGCCAACCTGGAACGAATTCACAAGGAGAACATCGCCAGGGAGCTTCATATCCCCTATTATCCCATCCGAACTTGTTGGTTAGAAGGCTAGCGTCTCGCAGAGCCCGCGAAGACTGGCGAAGATTAAACCTCTTGATCTCACTCGGAGGATAGTCACATAAATTCACCCCTAGATTCCAATGAACTCCTCCCTTCACTTTGTAAATGTGGCTACACTACAGTAACAGGATACAATATTCAATCTTAAATCTAAAAAACAAACAAAAAACGAATACAAATTGATGATAATGTATCACATCCTTTGCATTATACTTCCAGTTGCCTTCGCGAGTCCCTCCAGCTGCAGCACAATACCAATTTGAATATACAACGCAGCCAAAGCACTCAGAGATTCCAGAACTCATTGAACACCTCGGCAACGGCAGCGGGTAGTAGCGGACCCAGTGGTTCAAACGTCAATGTCCAGCATCTGAGCAATTCCGCTGTGTATGACACGAACAAGGAGTACGATGACCTGCCCAATCCCCCAATTACCTCGACGAACTCCGTAGATGAAGCTGCAGGAGCCACCACAACGAACGAGCACAGCGAGAACAATGCAGCGACGTTGGAGCTGAGCGCTAGCCACGAACGCGAAGCTTCCGGGGAGCCAGCAGCCAACGACAATGTCCTGGAGGACGACGAGATAGACTATATGAACCATCTGCTTCTGCTGCAGCAGCTGCAACAAAACGAGTATACGCGCCACCACCTAATGCCCGACCAGGCGTCGCTCCTCAATCTCGATCTGCCGTCGCTTAACTCCCTGGAATTGGACTCAAACTCGGCCGGCCAAGCGCGCTCAGGCGGTGGAAACGATTCGCTTCGCTCCACGGCCACCGGCGTCAGTGCAGAACAGAACGACTGCGAGTACCTGCGGCAGGTGAGACGCTTCTGCGCCTCGTTGGTCCTACCGCAGGCCTTCTTCGACAGCCGACTGGAGCCGGTGTGCTTCTGCTTGAAGTGCAGCGGGCCCAGCAACGGCGGCAATGGGGACAAGCTGGAGGGATGGGTGTACTTTAAGCTCAATCAGCAGACAGTCAATGTGCTGAGCACCTCGGCAACGACTGCATCGACGGGCAGCGGCGTTTCCTCGTCGGCAGTTCAGCAAGTGCACTTCGATCTGAATGGCGACTGGCTGCCCTTCTATTACATGACGCGGGTGGACAAGATACGGGCCATATTGGATCGGGGACAGCCGCTGCCGCTGGAGTCGGATCCGGACGATGAACCGTCTGCTGCTGCGCTGAAGGACGAGCCGGGCACCCGACTGGAGCTCTACTACTCGCCCAATGCCACCGTCATTGAGCCCGTCCTGCCGCAACATCATTTCGCCTCCGAGCAGGGCCTGCATCGCATCTCCACCTCCTTCGAGGTCTACGTTCGGCGTCAGTCCATCTCAGGCGTGACTACGGGCAAGGCAGCAGCCGAGGCCAAGAGACGCAGTCTCGGATCAGGGGACAGCAGTGGTGGTCAGGGGACAGAGGGCGCGGGAGCCACATCATCGGCCGCCCTCAACGAGTCGTCCGTACATCTCCTGAACGATCTCTGCTGGTTCACGAAAGAGGCTGGCGCCTGCATAATCAACGCTTTGATAATTAAACTGGACAGGATGGAGGATCAGGAATCTCATTGAGCGCACGACACCATATCCGCACTAGTCCCAACCGATTTGTATGCATTACTCTGTCCTATAATCCCCACATTGTAATCACGCTTAGCAGCTAGCCACACCAAAACGCATTCGCATTCCCCTTTGTAAACGGATTTGTATTGTATGGCAAGCGCCAATAAATTTATTGCAAAGTTCAAGAAATTAAAAAAAAATTACAAAACTCCTGATTTGATTATCTTCTCTTGTTTATTGAGTTATTGGCAGAGTCGGCAGAATGAAATCCTCAACAGCCTCTAAACAGTTTTATGGGAACAAATTGTGTCAATCTGTTATTGTTCCTGTGGGGGAATATGTATAGAATGTCGAGCGTGGATGAGATGCGTGCTCTCTTTCCCCCAGCGTTAGATTCCGCTGCAAATATGTAAATTTTTCGCAAACCTAGTAGGTTTTTAGTATCCGTGTATCCATGTAGTCGTGTTGGGGTCCACAGTAACGATGAGCCATACTTGGATGTTGATGAACTACGGTCAGCACACTCGAGTGACCTTTCCCACACCACGCAAGTGCTTGTTACACATGTATGTAGGTGTTAGGCGCGATAATAATGTAGCCGTATCTCTTTAAGACTCCCATTAGCATCCTTATCCTGTTATTTGTAAAGTGTCGGAGCTCGGAGGTGCGCATCGGGTAATATCTTGGACATAGTGCTTTGGATAGCTCGCAGCATGCTGTCCAGTACCCTCGTGTTCTGATAGGACATGCTTGTTGTTGATTCAGAGGCAGATCTAGCGTAATCACCATCCGGTTCGTTCGCAAACCCATGACATGCTAACCGGACAACCTCGGTTCAGTGCCATATGTTTTCGACGGGATAGTAAAACATAGTGAATTGAAAAAGCAAGAAAGACAACTAATAATTTTCCCATGTTCCAAGTAATCTAGCGAGCTCCAATGAAAGCTAAATATCTTCAGGTCTAATAAAACATCGCAGTCATCGAAACCATTATTATTACCATTTTAAACTATTCCCCAATCGGTGGATTTATAAAAGTAATAAAATAACTTTTAAACTGGAATCATCATAGTTTTTATTTGATTATTTGAATTCCATTCATTTAGTGTCGCTTGGTTGGTTTTGTTATTCAAGTATATGAAAAATGGTCGATTAGAAATTGGTTTAGGTTGGTTCTTCATCTTCTCGTTTTTGCAAGCAGCATCAGCATCATCAGGTGTGTTACCTCCACTCCCTCCTCTCGCTTCCACTCCGGTTTTTCTACTACTTATCGTTCGCTCGCTTTCCCTTCTTCCCTTCTGGATCTACCAGCGGCTGCATCTGCTTCTAATCAAGTTACTCTTACACTAGTAGATTGGTTGGTGTTGCTTGGTTGAATTTTCGTTTCTTTTTTGATTCTGTTGGATTCTCGTTTACTCTGCTAGTCCTGAAGCCAGTAGTGCATGTACAAAGGTCTATTCTCATGTATGTTTACTGTTTAAGTTATCGTAATTATTAATATTATTATCATTAACGTTAGGCCAATACCGTGGATAGCCGGACAACCGGGTAGGCGGAAGGGAGCTGGAGCTCACTCCACATCCATGGAGGGATCGGTTCCTGCCGCACTCTGCGCGTTGTTTTCCACGTCCATTTTGTCGCCAGAGGCGGCGTTCGCCTCGCCGCCATTCTGCTCGGCATTTGCGTCACCGTCCTTAGGCGGGGTTGCCGTCTTAGCCGGAGCCGGCTTTGGTTTCGCCCGGTTGATCACCGAGCTGACGCATGCATTCAGTGTTTGAACTTCTTGGCGCACGGCGGACACCTGGACGGGGCTGTCGACGGTGCGCGGCGACTGTGTGAACTTGGAATGGTTGGCATCCAGCCACTTTTGCGCCTTATCTGCCGTCTCCGAGATGTTGATGAACTCGGTCTCTGTTAGATGATCGTACTTGGGCACGCCCTTGCGGAACTCGGCCACCGCCAAGCGGGCAATGGCAATGCTGCCCTTTAGCTCATCGAAGACAGCCGGGCAGTGCTCATAGTCGTTGGCGCGCACCTTGATGGGATCCGTCTTCTGGTGCAGGGCCTGCAGGCGGCCGGTATAAGTCTCGCGCTCGCAGTCCTCGCCATCCTCGTACAGCCAGTTCTCGAGATCATTCAGCTGACCCACAATAGCCTCACGCTCAGACTCCAACACGAATCGCTCCAAAGGTCCGTCCTGAAAAGCACAAGCGGAACGGGTATTAGTAAGCTAACAACCAAGGTCTCCCGCTGCTTCACTTGAGGATATCAAGTTTGAGGCAGATCGGTAAGGAGATAATACTTAGTTTATAAAGAGGGCACTGAATACTTTGGAAAAAAGGTCAGAGGGACAACAAAACTATCTAAGACTGCTTTTAAAGGAAAACCACTCGTGATTACGTAGGGGAAGTGGGTAAAAAATCATAAACAATTTGACTACACAATATATGGACAAACCCATATACATTTAGTAAACTTTATAGCTAAGAAACTGCCAAAGAAACAATTAAATAAAAATAAACAATTTGCATTTTGCTATATCTTGTTGAGGCGCAATATTGGATAAGTCCGATCAAGGTGCGCACCTTTGAATTAATTCCAAATGTTTTGTTCGTAATTTATATACTATATAGATACTAAATAAAATCTTACCTGCAGCTTATTGCGCATATCGTAAACGAACTCTTCCAAGGCATTTTTGGCATCGATGCGTTCCGTCTCCTTCTGATCGTTTCCAATCATTTTCGACTCCTGCTGTGTGTAGTTGCCCAGGTCAATAGGGCTGAAGCCGTGTGTGGCGCACTCCAGTGGCAGTTCGGTGGCCTTGGAGGCCTTCTTCTTCTTATCAGTGCCCTAAGCATCGAGAAAGAAATTGAGAATTTAATGAATATGTTAAAAGCAAGCACAACAGGAGTAGTAAATCAATTCAATTCAAGTTCGCCCAATAGAAAACGGAAATTGGAGCAGCAACAATGACACATCAACAATAAAGCGAAGAGGAAAAACAGCTCCAAGCGATAGCCTACAATATGAGCAGCACAAAGAATTTCGTGGGTGTTTGTAGGGGTTTGTCGAACTGTTCATACTATATAGCACTTGTGGGAATTTTTGGGTTAATTTTGAATTTTAAACAAGGGGCGCGCATTGTTTTCTCAGGTATTTTTGCAAAATAATAATGGAAGCGTATGTTTGTTGAAATAATAAATCAATTTGCAAATCGTGTCAGCTTGTTGAAAATACATTTATTTTACGTTGGGAGCACATAGGGTAGGCGGCTTATGAGCGGTCTTCTTCATTCGTTTCATTTTTGGTGGAAATGAGAGATGCAGGCACAAAAATTTCAAAAGCCACACAATTTTGGTGTTATTTTGTGTGCTTTAAATTTAGGGTCTCCTCTCTCACTTTCGTTTCGTTAAAAAATTCCAATTTCTTGACACACAAATTGTTGGGAACAAAGAATTTACATTATTTGGTGTATTATTTGATTATTTTTGGTTTTGCTTTTGAATTGAAATTTGAGAAATTGTGGAAAACGTACCGAACTAAACCAGCCCTTGACCCGCTGTGCCCACCCTTGTCCGCCAGGTGATGAGGCTGTTGATGTATTATTATCATCCTCATTCTCACAATATGCCTACGAGAGATCAAAACGCGCCCGTTCGCAAGCAAACATATCCAAAACAAACAAACGAAAACAAATATTGGAGTGGTATATTCATATATAGATATATATATATATATATTTGCGTGATTTATATCGGACACATTCATTGCCTCTATATAAACACTAGGCGGCGCAGCCCCAGTTTTCATATGTCCGGTTATGGGTAAAGCAATCAATAAATTTGATTCGAGCAACTTCTGGCTCTGCCACACTGGGAGTGTGTTGTGCAGTAAGAAATTTATACATTTTATTTAATTTAATCAATGCCTGCTCAAGTTAAGTTGCTATCCAGACATTGAGAACCGGGCCAGCACCGACAATCGAAATTTTAATTTAAATTGATTAATTAATGCGAATCGGCTACAAGATTGACCTAATTAAATGAACCTATTCAATATTTTATAAGATGGGCAGGCACCTAAGAAACTACTAAAACCAACATAAAGTGAAACTAAATTAAATATTGGGTTAGGACTAAAAAAGAAAAAAAAACTAACTTCGGCTGGCCGAAGTTTGTATACCCTTGCAGTTTGCATAATTTGAATCTTTGAAAATCAATCCATTTCGCTAAAATTAAAAACAAGACCAACACCAACACTTTCCTATGTTCTCATATAAATAAATATATTTTGACCATTCGTTCTTATGACAGCTATATATGATAAAGTCAAGCTATTTAGAACAAATTTAAAACATTGTATATATATTTTTATATATAACATATCTCAGGTTATATGCAAATATGGTAACATATAACGAAGTTTTCCTATTGATCGTTCCCATGGCAGCTATGTATATATGCGACTTAAATACTAATGGAAAATTGCCTATTTGCTAACTTATTTTGAGATAATTTAAAATCGGAGACTAATTTCGTGGTAACAGACATGGCCAAATCGACTCGACTGGTGATGCTAAATATATATACTTTGTGGATATGCGGATATGCTTCTTTTACAATGTCGCAAACTTCTAGTCAAAATTATAATACCCTGCAAGCTGTCTATCTAAATAGCGATAGTGGCTCCACCGATAGTTTTAATTTTTTACCATAGATACTATTGTCGATGAATCGAATGAAAATTAGGCGTATTTCTTTTAGATTGATGGGTGTTCCTATACATGACAAAAATGTGTAAATTTAGAATTACATTTATTTAATAAAATTAAATGTATTGAATCATGCGAACCACCGGAAGTCTATAATTATGATAAAACTTTAATGCAATTTACTCATGTACACAATATTTTCTACCGTTCATCATAAGGATCAAAAATAAGCGATGGAAGATTCCAGCTTCGATTGTATCGAGGCAAAAAGCCAAACCACCTATAGTACTATCGCTGTTTTGACAGCTTTACTGCAAGGTTATACAAATATTACATTATCCTAAAAAAAAGAGCTATGAGAAATCTACAAACTTTACTGCGCTAGTTGCTGACGCGCGAGTCAGGTCATTGGGCACCACTGACATAACGCATGCTAGCAGACGGACGTGAAATAAATTTGTTAGAATTAGCATAGACTTCACGTTTACCCAATTTTGAACTAAGTGAACTACATATACCAATATGGATTTGGCTAGGCCACAAGGGCGGGGGTTAGTAGAGCTCTGAGAAATAATAAAGACTCTGAGCAGGTGAACATAATAAAAAAAAAATTTTAAATCATAAGTGAAGAACAGCAGATCAATGCCTATCAACAAGACAATATGATGATGCGACGGTGCGGTGAATATGAGAACAAAATAAGAGATGGCGGACTCACCTCCTGCTGGCCGTCCGTGGGTTCGCCGGCAACATTGGCCCCTCCGGCCTGCTCCGCGACCTTCTCCTCGCTGGCAGCCTGCTCAGCAGCTGCAGCCTCTTCCGCCTCCTTCTTTTCCACCAAGGTGGCCGAGGAAATCAGCACGATGCCGTTGTTGTTAATGCGCACCTTCAGCTTAACATCCTGGCCTTCTCCGCGCTCCGTTGGCTTCACATCCTTGACCTTCCACACACCAATGGTTTGTTCCGGATATGGCACTTGCTGTCCATAAACAATCGAAACGTTGAACGGCCCCTTCCGGTTGATGGTCAGCAGGCGGCTGAACGGCGACGCGTGGAACTGCGGAAAGATCTCGATCTCTCCCGGAGCGGCAGAGCCCTCACTGTCCCAGAGCACCTTCACGGCATAGTTCTGTATGTCTGTGACGCCGAACTCGCGGACGCGAACCGCTGGCGACATAATGGCGCACTGAAGGGCAGCACCGCGAGAAACGGCCTCGTCCTGGTTCAAAGTAGTGCTCGCCGGCTTGTTGAAGACCTACGAAAGACGTCAAAATTGTTCATATAAAGATAGTATGTACATATATGGGGGTGGAACTCACCTGCTCGATTAGCTGCTTTACGGCTGGAATGCGCGAGCTGCCACCGACAATTTCCACCGAGTTGATGTCGTCCAGCTGCAACTTGGACTCAGCCAGCAGGCGCTTGAAAGTTTGCTCGACGCGCTGGAACACGGGAGCGCAAAGCTCCTCCATCTGGGCACGCTGCATAGAGGACGAGACATCGATGTCCTCCAGGAAACATTCAATGTTCAGCGGCAGCTTGGTGCTGTTGGCGGACATCTGCTTCTTTAGCTTCTCGATCTCGGTCAGCAAACGCAAATTGGCACGGGCATTAGTTTTCGAGTTGATCTTGTAGCGTTCCTGGAACTCCTTGGAGAAGTAGTCGCCCAGGGCAAGGTCGATGTCACGGCCGCCGATCTGGTCCCAGGTGCTGGCCAGCATCTTCAGCTTGCCCTTGGTGAAGCTACAGGCACTGACCTGCAGTGACGAGTGCCCAAAGTCCACGAAGATCACGTTACGCGGCTTGTCCTCGAACAGGTCGTTCTTGTAGAAGCCATAAGCCAGCGCCGTGGCCGTCGTCTCGTTCATCAACCGCAGCACGTTCAGACCGGCGATTTGGGCGGCGTCCAGCAGTGCCCGGCGCTCGGCGTTGGTGAAGAACGCGGGGCAAGCGATGACGCAGTCGTTAACTTGCGTCTGCATCGCGGCAGCCGACGTCTCCTTCAGCTTGGTGAAGAGCATCGCGGTCAGCTGCTCCGGCCCAAAGTGCTGATCCTCCCCCAGGTAGTTCACCTTGATGCCGATACTGCCGTCGCCGCGCGCCTCCACGCGCGCTGGAATGCTCGTGAGTTCGTGTTGTACATGGGGATCGTTGAATTTACGGCCGAGCAGGCGCTTGAATCCGCCAACTGTGTTTTTCATGTTTGTCACCTGCTGGTTCTTGGCGGCCACACCAATGATCCGTTTCTTGCCATCGAAAGCCACGACGGAGCTGCAAAGCGTAAGGGATTGCAAATTATTGGTTGGCTCCACTGGACAGATCAAACTAAATATGGATAAAAAGCGAGTCCAGTTCAGTGGAAGCAGTGTGCGTTTTTGTCTAGTCAAGAATCAAGTTTATGTACAGTGGGGAACTACAGTCACAGCTGCTGTTCAAAGTGCATTAAAATATTGTAATTTGCCAAAAAATATTAATATAACCGTAATTATATTAAAAACGCTAACAAGCGTAATACTAGGTAAATGATTAAAATTCATCTAAATATACTAAGTGTTCGATTACGTTAATATTCATATTGATAATTCTGTGGGCGTATGAAAACGATTAAAACCAAAAAATCCCTTAAACGGTAGTTTGTTTTACATATGCGGGATCCACTGTGTCTGTGTATATGACAGCATATTCTTATGTGTGCTGTCTGTGTTTGCCGGCTTTGGATTTATTTTTGACAGCTTTGCACGTTTTTTTTTGCCGTTTGCCGTATCTCTGCTTCTTTGCTCTCCCTCTTTCTCTTTTCACAACAGCTGCTGCTTGCTTGCTCTCGCCTCTCACCTTTGATGCTGCCTTTTTGACCGCATGACGCATGCAGCGCCCGCTTTTTGCGTGTGTGCGGGTGAGTGTGCCAAAAAAGTAAATTCGGACAAGTACAGAAAGTGGAAATCGGAATCCCACGCATTTAAATCAAAAGCACACGGGCACACATACAGGCGCCCGATTGTGATTTAGGTAGGCCAATTAATTGGAGAAGAGAGAGGGCGAGAGAGGTGCGTGCTCGTTGAAATTGCAATTGCAACACTTTTTATGGAAGCGCAGTCGTCCATATTTAGGCCGCCACAACCAAAAACATAATGTAGTGCACATATGTACATATGTATGAGCAAATGTACATCCATATGTATCAGACTGGGCTGGATACACGTTTGTTTTTCGAAGCGTTACCCATAACAACCATGGAATTTTCTAGGCGCGTTCTCTTACGGACACACACACAAACGCGAGGCATGACTTACAAACTCAACATAACCTCAAAAGGCAAAGAGTCGGACGATTATGCACACGGCGAGCTTATCAACATAACTGGGCCAGGAGGAGGCCCTGGGAACGGAACCGGTACTTACGGCGTGGCCCGGAGACTGTAGTCGTTGGCCAGCGTCTCGATGCCGCCGGATCTTGCTGCCGCCACATAGCAGCCCTCGTTGCCAAAATCGATGCCAATCACGGACATTTTCTGCGCCTCCTTGTCTGACCGCTTTTCCAATTAATTTAATTTGGTGGTGTTGTAGCTTGTTTCGGTTTCGGGGGCGGAACAACGCGTTCGCTCAGTTTTCTCTGTTTTCAAGCAACTGATACTGCAAAATATATGTGTAACCAGATAGAGAAAGACGGGAATTAGATAGAATATGAACTAAAACGCGCAGGCACTCACGTGTCGGCTAGCTATCTGGTCTTTTCGTTTGACAAATAAGTCCAGAATGTTCGATTCGATATGTGCTTTTCACACTAACATTAATTATGGATTTCGGTTTTCGCCTGAGAATGGAAATTTCTAGCGTCCGGCCTTCAATCTTCCTTCTCGCTTTCACGCGCAAACACCGCAAGACAGGGGAAAACTCGATCACCAATAGATCTTAGCTCACTTTATCAGTTATTGATAGTGGGTGGATTAGTTACGCACGTTTTCGCTGATAATGGGGGGATACCACCTCTAGGTTCACGGTAAATCCTAGCAAATCAATTTCACACCGCACGTTCTTTTTTTCTAATTTGTGTTAGAGGTGGACAAACATCGATGCCAACAACGATGTCATCGATGTTTTGGAAACATCGCTAACATCGGTATATGGCAGGAAATCATCGATGTTTTTCCATCTCTGGCAAAATGCGACTCACTTGCGTATTGGGAGGTAAGGTATTGAGCTTTTATTTACATATGATTAGTTTTACAATAATTAATGTAGAAATGCATTTTTTTAATGTGGACGAAAATTTTATAGTAAAACTGGCTAACTAATAAGTGATCATCGCAAGGTCTTTTACAGATCAATGTCAATGAGCTTTTTCGATTTTTTAAAAGTTATTTTAACTATTATAATTAATGTAAATAATATTAAGTACATAAATAAAGTAGCAAATTATTAAATTTTTAAACTTGTTGAATAAAAAATGTTTATATTAAGGAAAACCGAGGTTTGAAATATGTAATATGGAAATATGAAATATTTGTTTTTCTCTCGAATTATATATATCAATTAAAATTTAAATTAAACAACAAAACAACTATTGTTTTTGTACATTTTTTATAATATCTGAATCATCATTGAAATATCGATGTTTCTCCACCCCTTCATTTGTATTTGTAGTATGACCGCCGGTGGCAATTGGTGGAACACAGATTTAATTAAACGTTTAATTAAAAAAAAATCAAGAATTAATTTGGTGCCACTACTTAACAAAGGAAGATGAAAAAATTAAAGTATTAAATTGAAATAAAAGGGGAAATATCTCAAATTAGAGTGATTTAACATTATAGTAAATTTGTTTCTCTGAAGTGGGTCATCAAAAATAAAAAAAACGAAACACTGCTAGAACTTTGCAGATTAGAACCGAAAACCAAACTAGTTCAAATATTGGAAATTTGTTTTTCTTTTCCTATTCATTTATTAAGTGAAGAATCTGAACATCATATAAGTACCTTAACATCACATTGTAGGAAAATAAAAAATAAACTAAACCTAAATATAAATATGAGGATTACAAAAATATATTTTAAAGTTGATTGGATTTTGTGCAAATGGGTCTACATGACACCACATTTATTTTAACAATCATGTATCATATGGCTTCTGAAGGGAATATCGGATTCGGGTGATTGGGATTTAAAGATAGATTAACAGCAGTATTTTTAAAATGTTCAATTTTCAAACCATTAATCCATTAATCCCCTTCTGAAAAGTCTATGCAAGAGCTTTACAATACCTTTCGATCAAGGCTTAAATACATAGTTTCGATAGGACTATAGTAGAAGATTTTCAGTTCGACGTCTTTATACACTGCGTTTCACTTGAATAGCACACTTTTATATGCAATTTCAAATCTTGAAATCTTTTAACTAAAAAGAAAACTCGCTGATGTTTTAGTTTCTATTTATAGTGTAATCAATTTTGAATATAAAAAAAGTATCAAAACTTAAATTAAATTATCAATTAATAACGGTTAACAAAAAAAACTTAAAAACTTAAAAAATTCTGCAACAATTTTGTTTCACATGAATAGCACATTTTTTTTTGAAGTATATTTAATGAACTTAAGTATTAGAAAATGTGTTTTTATTCAATAGTAAGTATTAATGTATATTTTTGTAAATTTAATAATGGGTCGAGCCCCCCTTATGCAATATAACCTCGTAGATCCTGTTGGGCAGCGAATCATATATACTTTTAATGTAGTCTAGGGATATTGTAGCCCAGGCCCTCCGAATGGCGTCAATTAGTTCGTCTTTTGTTGAAAATTGTTTGCTAGACTCAAAAACCTTTCTGGCCAGCCATCCCCAAACATTTTCAATTATATTCAGATCCGGCGAGTATGGTGGCCAGCTCAGAGTTTCAACATTTTTATCTTTTAAAAAAGATTTTACAACACGTGCAGTATGTATTGGGGCATTGTAGTGCTGGAATGTCCAAGGCAAATGATTGAACAAATTTTCCAATGGTGGAAAAACTTTTTCAAGGACGTTTAGATACGCTTCTGCGTTCATGTTTGAGGATAAGAATTGGAGTTCACAAGTCCCATAGTAAGATATGGCTCCCCAAACCATAACTCCCCCTTTTCGACTATGTAAACGCTCCAATTGATGCGTCTCTTTCCTCAGATCATGAAAATAATAATTATAGCCATCTAGCCCCTCCAAATTATATTTTTTTTTTCATCAGAAAAAACTACGCGCCTCCACTCCTTACACCATGACATATTGACGCGGCAAAAGGTCAACCGTGCTTCCTTTCGTTTGGGGTTAAGCGGTGTTTTTTTTTTAAGTTTCAAAGGTTTAAGATGTTTAGCTTTCGAAATAACTCGACCTTTGGCGACCTTTCTTATTTTTTCCATAGTTTTGTTTGTTCTTGATAAAATGTTGTACTATTTTTCTGCTTCTTCCAATTTTTTTTTAGCTATGTTAGCTACAGAAAGGTCACAATCAATATAGCTTTCTATTTGGATCTGTTCCTTGTGACTTTATGACGTTCCACGACCCATAATTGCACAAAATGGTTAAACTATGTTTGAAATTCACAAATCAATCAAAAAAAGTTTATGATTCAATCTCCTTCGCTGCTGAAATGACACTAAATCTAAAATGTGCTATTCAAGTGAAACAAAAAAGGGGGCAGCTATTGAAGCAAATTGAAAAGAAAATTACGGTAAATTTAAACGGTACATTTCCAGGCTTCCAATTTTTGTTAGAAGAGAGTATATAAGGAGACAAAAAAAAAAAGGATCAACAATCATTGCATTAGATCAACCAATTGCTGAGAGATCAACAAGTAATTATGAAAAATTTTTTTGTGCTATTCAAGTGAAACGGAGTGTATGTATGTACATGTACATGCTTACAAAATCTATTAAATAAAAGTAAACAAAGAGTGAGAATCATGATTTCTTGTAATATATTTTTATTTACTAATTAATACATAAAAACAGAAAATAAGAAATAACAAAATTTAAGGAACTTTATTGTCTTATACTATTTTTTTCTTAATATTAATTAATATGATTTTAATAATTATATTATTAAATTAGAATAGAAAATTGTCTTATCGATTAATTAATTAATTACTTTTATAAAATGAATGAAGGAACATTAAACTATTAAAGGCATTTGGCCCTAATCGATTTCTCTTCTCCGTTACTATATTTCTTGCTAGAGAAAATGCTTGTTCGGCTGCTGCGCTACTTGCAGGAATGGAAAGTACTTGCAATGCTAATTTGGAAAGTTTGGGATAACACTTTTCGTTGTTTTTCATTACTTTTTCGTTACAATATTTTTCTATTTCATCGTAAGCGGTGACATTAATTGTGGTGGTGTTTTGTAGATGAGAGAAAAAGAATTTATTTTTTAGTACTGGGGAATCTATATCTGATGTGGAAGAGGATGGAGCCGGGCTATTAGAATTCAAGTCTGGTTGGCTATCATTGTTTTTAATGCAAAGTTCGTTAAAATCGCTCAATTCAAGCTTATCCATTTCTGAAACGCAAAAATATTTAATTTCATACAGATCGTCTACTTGTAAATTCAGAGCTGGAGCTGCCTTATGATAAATGGACAAGTTTTTTTTCCCATATTTCACAAACATGGTGGGATATTTTTTCTTTTCAAATTGAAATCTGCACTGTATTGTTTGCCTCACATAGCGACTTAACTTTAAGAATTGAGGGAATAACAAAACATATTGAGGAGGAACGGCAAGTTTGCATTTCTTTAAAAATTATTTCAAAGTTTTTACATAATTCTACTATTACACTAAGTGTATTTATGTTTATGGTCAGCAACCTATTATTTTCATTCGAAGCGCTTAATATATTATTAATATCTGTCCAGTTGTCGAATATAGATTTGCACATTGTATAGTTGGAGTTCCAACGTGTTTGGCATGGATTTTTTAAGGAAGTCCTGAGTTGGTGCTGCAAATTTGCTTTTTTAAAGTATTTGCCAATTTGTTTGCAACTAATTAATACTTCGGCCAGTTCATCTGTCTCTTCAAATGCTTTGTCCAGTACATTGTCAAATAGGTGGCTGCTGCAGTTTAGGGCACGTGTTGTTTTCATTCATTTTAATAAAGAAAATTTAATTCTAATGACAAATTAGCTATATACGGCAACCCTCCCCTTTGAACCCATCATATTATAAGGGTAAAAGTCTTTAACCTAAGATGTAATATGTGCTAAAACTCACTCTGCTTTATTCCAGCGTCGAAAGATCGATCTCCTGAGCTATGGCTGTGGAAGAAAGTATATAGCGACTTAAATTCGCTTAAGGTTAATCATATGCGGTACATTCCTTTTTTTTAAATAAATATAAAATGAACACGTGCACGAGGTATCGACTATTGTCATCGCTAAACCATGACTAAGGGGTGCTCCGCCGGACGCGGTCTTAACTCTCGGCTGCTGTTGGCCTGCTATCGAGGTCTTAAAATTTTGGCTTCCGGATGCGACTCTGCTGCAGCTGGTCTAAAGAAACTGCAGCCGATGACCACTGTTTGGCAACAGCTTCAGGCGGATTCGGTCACACTAAGCCGAATGAGACGGTTGTTTTACGGAGTCGTCTTCTACTTTAGTGAAAATTAAATTATAAAATTGGAAATTTGGATGCTGTCTTTGCAATTTATCAGCAAAAATCATAACTGTAGTGCGATAAGTGGGCATTCTTTGCCCATTGTGGGGCTGCTGCTGCGGGATAATAACTGAAACTAATCAAACACTGGACATGGAGAAAAATAATTTGCCTACCTCTCAGCTAAGCAATAAGCAGTTTGTGTATTACGAAATGCACAAATTGGTGGGAACATCACCCTTAGAAATCAGGGCAGAGATTAGCAGTGCTCAACGCATATCCCAGAACATCAGCACCGTAACCACGACGCTAACATTTACTAGTGCGACTAGTAATACTATTTTCTCCACTGCAACTGCGACAACTGCTGCAATAAGCAGGGTGTGTTCCACCGAGAGCATGCATACCACTGCATCTCAAATACTCAGTGGACCGGTTGCAATTGCCTCTCCAATTCTCGGTGGGTATGCTACGCTTCCTCCTTCTACACAACTAAGTGATGCTGCTACCAAGTTGAAGGATGGCCAAAAAAATCTGATGAAGAAGAGGCGAACAGAGATCTGTCCGTTGGTTCACCTTCAGCATCATCCATCAAGGCCAGCTCCAACAACAGGTTTGCCCTACTGGACATGGAAGTGGACCTCAACAGTGACGCACATGTTGAGGCAAAAGCAAATGATGTAAAAGAGAGCGCTACTAGCTCTCCTAATGATAATATGGATACTAATGATCTAGGTAATAGATGTCAACAGAATGGCAGTAATAGCGATAATGATCTTAAAGATACTTCAAAACCACCGAAAATAGTATTAAGTTTTACAAACCTTAATGATCTTTTTGATATAATTTCGGAGGCCACTAGTTTAGATAACGTAGTTGTCAAAGTTAATCAAGGAGTTACGGCCAGGCCAGAATCCTTCCCAAAGACTCTAAAACTTATAGAGTTATTGTTGACCATTTTGATAAAATGGAAATTGAATTCCACACTTATCAAATGAAGGAAGAGAAGCCTCATAGAATTGTAGTTAAGGGGCTTCATCACAGCACATTAACCAGCGAAATTGTTGCCAATTTTAAAGCATTCGGCTTTGATCAGGTGCATAACCCAAGATCAAGGGTTAACCGAGCTGAAAAACTGAATATTAAGCCATGCGCAGGAATAAATGATATATATGGCATAGTAACTCTTTGCCGTCAACGAGTGAGAGTAGAAAGTATGCGGAAAACATCAGATATTGCTCAATGCATTCGATGGCAAGATTTTGGCAACACAGCGAAATATTGCCGTCGACATCCCAATTGTGCTCGATGTGGAGAGGGTCAGAATAGGATACTAAGACGCATAACAGACTGTCCCTGGTACGTGCGCGGTTCCACTTTACATAGAGACTTGAAGCTGTTTACGGTAGAAGAGCAGATTGGCAGATAGAAGCCGATACAGTGACAAACTGATTAATCATCGCAGCCTACTTGCTAGGAAATTACTACCAGCTAGACCGTTGCGGCGTCTTAAACGGCTAGGTTTTGCCATGTGACGATACGCTGGCTGTTGGTCTTCGCTGGTCAAACGCAGCGCGGCGGGGTGCGAGGGGAAAGCAAGTGGCTCTTTCCTCCGACGCGATGACTGGCGGGCACACGTCCGTGATGTTCTGCACTTCCGAGCTCACTGCCTTTGCCCAAAAACTTGCCCTTGGCCCAGTGTCCTACTTCTCGTAGAACTCCGGCCGGCTGCGCTGCTCCAGCCTAAGCTACCGCTGCCGTCGCTGTTCCACCGCTGGCATCGCTCTCCTCCATTCATCCGTCGCTTTCGGCTCCCGTGCTGCAGTCAGCCAGCACTCTCCGCGAGCAGCTCTCTCTCCACCTTGCTCTGCTCGGATCGTCTCCACATGCGTCCTTATCAGCAGCCGCTCCCTTTCCGCGATTGGCTGCTGTGTCGACTCTTCGCTCTCGGCCGCAGGGCCCTGCTGTCGGAAATATATTAAGCATATTTTGCATTTACTCAACACATTTTGAAATATTTGAATGCAAAGCCAAAGAAGTGTAAAATTTCTGTTATGAACATACACATGCCAGAAAAAGTATGCGTACAAACTCGATGCCTAACTTTGATCGCTAAAAAAACATATACATATGTATATGTATATAATTGATATCGACTTAATTTTTTTTTTTATATTGTTAACACATTTATTGATTATAAATATATTTAGTTTTTATTAACATAACACCTTAACTTTATTTATTAAAATTAAAAAACGAAAAAGTGACGAATTTTTAGCCAGAAAAAATATGCGTACAAACTTCAAAGTTTCTTAAAAATGGTACTTAATTCTAATTTTTAATAAGAAGTGGGGTACCCCTTTCGTTTGATAGCTTCCTCCAAACGTTTTGGCATTGATTGTACCAATTTTTCAGTCACCGATGGGGAAATATTAAGCCATTCTTCCATAATGACGTCCTTCAGCATAGCCTTCGATGTTATGGTTCGAAGGCGGATCCTGCGCTCCAAATGATCCCATAGATGCTCTATGGGATTCAAATCTGGCGACTGAGGTGGCGAGTGCAACTGGTTTTTGGTGTTATAGAGCAACCATAGCTTTACATTGTGGGCTGTATGCTTCGGGTCATTATCTTGCTGGAACCAAAAGTCCTCAGCTAACCCTAATTTTCTGGCGCTTTCGTGCAAATTATCTTTTAAAATTTGCAGATAAGCCTTGTGGTCCATGGTCGACTCGATAAACACCAGATTTCCTACTCCACTTGCCGCCATACACCCCCATACCATCACACCGCCGCCACCATGCTTTACAGTCGGAGCAAGATTTTGCACGTCCAGCGCTGTACCGCTCTTACGCCACACCAGTTTTCGCCCTTTTATTCCAAAAATGCAGAATTTACTCTTGTCGCTGAATAGGACCTTGTTCCAGAACACTGCAGGCTCCTGGACAAATTTTTTGGCAAAATCTGTTCGCTTTCTCTTATTGGCCGGCGATATTAAGGGCTTCTTCCGCGCGGTACGGGCATGTAAGTCCTCTTTCTTCAAAATTTTTCGGATTGTATCCTCATGAAGATCTTTGTTGAACTTCTCCTTGATGTCCTGAGTAATTTTGAAGGCTGTTAATCGAGGATTCAGCTTCACACTCTTCAAAACGTCCCGCTTCTCTCGATCCGTCAGCTTAGGTGGCCTTCCAGAACGTGGCTTTGACCTAATTGACCCGTTTAAATCGAAGTTTTCGAGCACTCTTTGTATAGAGGAATGAGCTCTGCCAACAATTTTCCCGATTTCCCGCAGAGTTTTCCCCTCATCTCGGAGTTTTACAATTTGTTTCCTTAAATCGGGATCAATTTCTTTTGTCTTCTTGCCCATTGCGATTTTTTCCTCGAAGTGACGAAATTTGCTCAAAGAACAAGTGCCAAGCAGTTCTTAGAGCTTTATTTACCGTTTCTAGTAAACTAACGGTACCTAAAGCTGCATACAGAGCAGATACACATCGTTTTTCAAATTTGTACGCATATTTTTTC
>VNJM01002497.1:0-14981 GCA_008042475.1 Drosophila kanapiae
AGAGATGCTCATTTAGCTATATTGCCATCAGAGATGCTCATCCAGCTATATTGTTATCAGAGATGCTTATTCGACTTAGCGATATCAAATAAATTGGGACCAAATTATATTATATATATTGGGACCAAATTATAAGTAACACACCATCAGAGGTTCTCATTTAGCTATATTGCCATCACAGATGCTCATCTAGCTATATTGCCATCAGAGGTGATTATCTAGCAATATTGCATTATTGGTACCAAATTATATCTAACATGCCATCACAGATGCTCATCTAGCTATATTGCATTATGGGACAAAATCACCGGGGCGGTGAGATGCGCGGAGCGCCTTATGTAGAGTTTCTGCGACGGCGTGGCGGAATCCCTTTGGGATTTTGTATTTTTTTTTTCCTGAGTTCGACGGTTCTCTATGGCTGTGAACATGTGACTCTCCCGAAAAGACGCGCGAGCCGCCTTATATTGGCAAAGCGCAACGCGACGTGAGCGTGAGATAAATTCGCGGCCTGGCGACTGCGTTTTTTTTTCCCGACTCCTGGAGCCTAGCACGCTTATTTCCGGCCGGTGGGGCTTAAGGCCACCTTCAAGGAAAAGGTCCTTAAATGTCCTTAAATGCATCCAATTTCGGACAGTCATAGCTCTCTGGTATCCCATCCTCATTCTATGCGGCCGTTCTGTGCGTTACAGTTTCTCTCCTAATACATGTGAACGGTTGGATCCCATTCCTTCTTTTACCTATTTATTTGTTTATTTTCTCTGTCATCCCTATGCTAGGCGGCCGCTCTGCCCGTTACGGTTCGCCGCCTAAAACAAGTGAATGGTTCCTGTTCGTTCTTCTATATATTATTACCTTATTTTTGTCCTCCACCCCTCCTTATGTTAGGTGGCCGCTCTGTGCGTTATAGTTCGCCGCCTAATGAGTGTTAATGGGAGGATCTAACTTCTTCTTCTGTCTACTCCGCATTAGCGATCAAACTTGTTGATATACATAAACATTACCCCAGGCTGCCACCACGACCGTTTATCGACGTTCGCCCCCGTCTGGCGGGACGCCGAGCCACCCATAACCACAGCCGCTTGTCGACGTTCACCCACGGCCATCGACCGACTCATTACAGCAAAAACCGCTCGGTACGACATCGAACGGCCGGTTGCGACGTCGAGCTGCCTGTAACCACAGCCGCAACCACGGCCGTTTGCCGTACCATGATTCTATTTAAAAATTTAGATATTTTATCCTATTATTGCACTAGTTTCTGATCCTCGTTTTCTCATTTTTATTTTTCCTTTCTTTTTTTATCGTTCTTCATGTTACTAGACTCTACTCACTCTTGCACAATGCTATTACTCTGATTATCCTCTGCATCCTTCGTCGTCTCGAATCCTTTCTTCCTTGGTTGAATTTGTTATTGGTCCAAGGGTCTATCGATTATCGATGCTTAGTTTCTGAGGTTTTACCGGAGAAAAATACAACTGGTTGAGTTGAAGTTGATTTTCAAAATAAATCTTTATTATATCTATAAGTCTATCGACACTTCTTATTGCGTTTTGCTTTGTGTACAATATGCTGAATTGGCTTATAGGAAAAATGGAGTACTCCATTGTCAATAAAACCCTGTTCGTAAAACAGCACAGCACAAGGCCCCAGGAGTGGCTATCAATGCATTTTTATATTCAGAAGAATTAAAAGCACAAGCTCGCTAAATTTTAAATCCGGCGATCGATGTATAAACTTGCATCAATTCTTGCTGTCTGACTCTCTAGGCCAATAGCTAAAAGAGGGCAGTCATCCTTTTATTATAAACTTCTTATTTCAACAATTGGAATCACCCCTCAACGCAGCCGGAGACTGAAACGTGGAACCTGGGATTCTAGCCACTACAATAATATTTAATTTTAATATATATTATTGAATTTAAGTGCATTTTGACTTATAAGTAAACTAAATTTTAACTATGAACAAGTTTTTTAGTTTCATTAATTTCATAGACATAATGTACATTTTGAAATATAATAAGTCTATATTTCTTTATGAATCTTATATTGTTTTATTATCTATGAATGAATGAATAAATTATCTATATACTAATAAATGATGAGGATCTGCTGCATCTGTGCTCTATGGTAGGTACTGTGCGACGGTGTATTGGGGGTAATAAGCTTTGAAGCAAAAGCTGAGACAGGCTCATCCGTTTTAACTGATTTCATGGTGTGAGAGGCTGATGATGGTGGAATGGGGTTGAAGGTGCTGTGTCTTCACTAATAAGGGCCAGAATTTCTTTCATCTCCATACTTTTTCATTTACTTTTTTAAATTATTTGCTTGTGCTTAAAATTTTTGCACACAACAAAATTATGACCAAATAAAAATTTCACTCAATCATCTCAAACCGGCACCAAATTACTTCATAAATCTTATATATAAAAATGAATCCCGAAATTTGGTAAACGCATAACTCAACAACCAATTCGGCAAAATTTTTTTTTTTAAATGTTCGTTGAAGTTCAAGGATGGTTTTTCGGCGAGAAAACGTAGAATTATTGCTGGACAAATCCTCAAAATAGCCCTTTTCTTTATCCCATACAAATGATTTGTAGTAAATTTGAGCTTGCTATGTTCCTAACGTCAAAGATCATATCTATCAAAACATGCGTGTGTGCGTTGGAGCACAAAATACATAGTTGGAAGAGTTAAACGTCGCGTTCCGAAACTCGCGTATTTCGTGATTAGTGAAAGAATAATTTATATTTGATATGCCTCCTATAAGATGAAGAAATTTAGGTAGAAGAACCAGAAATGCTACAAACCAAGCGATCGGATATCACAAACGCGTGAAGTGCGAGCGCGACATTCAACTAATAATCGCGCAAGTTTGAATCGAGCACAATGGCACAATGGCTTTAGACAGAACCTTAAAAGATCTACGGAGCAATAATAACCGATTTGGTGGTGCAATGATTTAATTAGGAGGAGATTTCGTCAAACATTGCCAGTGATTCCACGATCAACGCCAGCTGATGAACTCAATGCATGTCTAAAGTCCTCCAATTTGTGGAAACATGTCAAAGTACTTCATTTAAGCAAGAATATCCGTGTCGAGTTGCAAAATAACTAATCTGGAAACATATTCTCTAAACAACTCATTGACATTGGTAATGCCAAATTTCCTATAGACATGTTGACTGGCTGCATTAACTTTCCTCAAAGTTTTTGTCAGTTAACTCGATTAAATGATGAACTTATTCAGAAGGTGTTTCCAGATGTTTCTCACAATTACAGAAACCATGATTGGTTGAGCGAACGAGCTATACTGGCTGCAAAAAACATAGATGTAAATGAATTAAATTTAAAAATTCTAGAACAAATTACAGGCAAATTGAGGATATATAAATCAGTTGATTCGGCTACTAATCAAGATGTTGTAGTCCACCGGAATTTTTAAACTCGATGGATTGCCAGGATTGCCACCTCACAATCTTCAATTAAAGGTTGGATCGGTGGTTATAATGCTGCGAAATATCAACCAACCGTGTCTTTGCAACGGTACACGGTTTGCGATAAAAAAAATTACTAAACAATGTGATAGAACAACTATACTCAAAGGAAACTATAAGGGAGAAGATGTTCTCATACCGCGCATCCCAATGATTCCGACTGATGTGCCATTTGAGTTTAAACGACTACAGTTTCCAGTGCGGCTTGCTTTTGCTATGACTATAAACAAGTCCCAGGGGCAATCATTAAGTGTTTGTGGTATTAATCTAGAAAACCCATGTTTCTCACATGGTCAATTGTATGTTGCCTGTTCCCGTGTTGGAAAACCATCAGATTTGTTTATCTATGCGCCAGGTAATCAAACAACAAACATCGTATACCACAAAGCACTACAATGATAATAATAATAATTATGATTCACATGATTAACAATAAAGCGATTACTTACTTTTAAATCCTTATATATGCTTTATTTAATTATCTTTTATTCACAACGCCCTATCACCAGAGTGACGGTTCTGTTAAGGAGAATTTTTTAAAATACAAAGGCACAAAGACTGCCACATTACAAGTCTTTTTGACAGAACAAAGTCTGTCGGGTCAAAAAAAATAAATAAATGTTCTTAATCTTTGAATCACAAAACAAAAATTTACATAAAACGAAGCCATATGGTGGCGAAACGGAGTTCGCCGGGTTCGCTAGTATTATTATAAATATTGAGTGTTGTTACGAACAATGCTAGTAGCAGTAATCCTATTAATTTAATATTTAAAATTTGTACATCAATTGTACAGATCTTCAGCTCTATATCTTTTATTCTCTATATTCTTTTAGTTTCCAGGGTAAGCCGAATCTTATCTGCTGGCTTTACTATATTATTATTCTATCTGGGACGCACTAGTCAAATAATTGTATAATATTATAATTTTATCGTTAATGTTAGTGGTCTAAAAATGTCAAGTTATTTATTGAGGTCCAGAGAACAAGTTTTCATAATTAAAAATAATAAATCATAATAGTAATAGGTAAATAAATACGTCATTACTACAAAATCATGTTCCGAAAATGCGGGAACACTTTGTTTCACTAACAAAGAATGCATCTAACAAAGAGGATATCTAACAAAGGGAGACAATTAACCTCGACTTGTTTGGAACATTATGCGATTTTCCTCGAGCTTACAAGTTATTATCATTGGTGAATATTCGATTTTTATATTATATTTTGTATTTGTACACATACAAAGATAATGCAGATTAGGGTCAACCGAAAATGTACGTAAGACCCTATAAAAATATATATATATTCTTGATCAGCTTCATCAGGGGAGTCAATTTAACCATCTCCGCCAGTCCGTTCGCGTATTATACAACAGATCTCGGAGACTAGAGTTACTAGGGTTATCACCAAAGGATAAAGTCTATTTCTGTTGCATTCAGATAACTTAAAATTTGGCCACGCCCACATTCGCACTTGTGCAGACGTTCTGTGAAATTTGACTTAAATCGGTTTATAAGCATTGGAGCAGTATATTTTCTGTGTAATTCCTGCAAATGTGTTGTCAAAACTACTGGGTTATGCTCTACATTTGTCTTTAATTCGGTGTTACCCAACATGTTGCTAGCTTTTGATTTTCATTGACTTTTAATTTTCAGTTTATTCGGTTCTAGCACAAAGAAAAAAATCTTCATTTACAATTAATATTTATGACCAAAAAATGTATGCTTAGCTTGTTGCACACCACTCTGGGTAAGAAATGATTAATGAAAAGCCAGCTTATTTTTATTGCACAGTACTTGAAAAATCTTTAATAAAATATGGAAAATTGGGGGCTTTGTTGGGCTTTATTTTTCTATATTAACATCAATTAATAAATATAATTAATCATAGCATCGTTTTTAAGCCGCTAAAGTCCGCTGGGTCTAAGGCGCTTTGCTTGTTAACTAAAATTATTTATTCAAAACAAAATCGAGATCAACAAGATGTCTAAAACAAAAACAATCTGTACGTTTCTGCAGCTAAGAAGGATATCAGTGTACTTTATTGTGTATTTGGTGAAATACATCCTACTACTAAGAACAGAACAAGTCCAACCAGCTGAAATTGATATTGAATATGATGAATCTAAAAGCACACCTTGGCGTGATGGGTATGACGGCCATGGCACCACGCACGAACAAATGGGTCAGCGGCATTGGCCACCACCTGAGTACACACCCTATATTCCACAAAGGAACTTTTCCAAAGATATGTCATCTCCTTCGTCAGCATTATATTCCGCTTATAACCTATCGCACTTTCTTTTGGGATTAATTTTAACTGAGGATCCAATTTTACCAAGGGGTTAGCAATCAAGTTAAGCTATTTACCGTCTATAAAAAGTTTTGCAGGATACGTGGTTGTAAAGGACGACGAAACGAGGCATTTGGGACCAAATTTCAATCAAAACCAATGGCGGAATCTTCTGTCGAAGAATTGGATTCTACTTTTAATTGTAATTTTTCTTGTAATCTGCATTATTGTTTTCCCTTTTTTTGGGTAAGTGTTATTATCAAAGCTGTAAAAAATTGGTTAATACAAATAATATTACTAACAGTGTGTGCTACTGTTGTCTTTGTTGCTGTAGACGTTGTAAGCAAGGATGTCCTCCATGCACAGCCTCAATGGACTACCGGCGTCGCTGTTGTTGTGGTATCTGCTTATTTTTGTTGGTATTAGGTCTTATGTGAGTACAGAAAAGTATACAATTGCAGTGGATATTCTAAACTTAGAGCAATAATTTGTCACCTTCTACGGAGTGACGATGAGCACTTCAGCCTACAACGGTCCGATCGTTAAAAGCTTTTTATCGAAAAGGTTGTACATAATTAGAATATTGAAAATTAGGTTACTTCAGAAGAAATGGGGTTGAATATACATATATATATTTTTTTTTTTACGAGACTAACTAATTAAAGTATAAATTCATATAATAATTACCTAATATAATAGCATAAATAACTAACTGTCTGGCACACACTTTTATGGCTCTGAAAATTTTATTTGTTATTGTTAGACTTGTTCTCAACTACCATGGAAAGATTTTCTCAGATTGGTCATCTTGAGCCACTTAGGATTGTGCCATTGGCGAAGGTAGGTAATATCTGCTGTATATAAACCCAAATATATAAAGCAAAAAATTATCCTACAATTTTAGGTAGTGACAATTTATGGCCTTAAAATGGCATTTATTACCTAAGATACAATTTTTTTTGGATCGTAGACCTTAAGTTTAAGCAATGATTTTTAAATTAGTGTAACGGCTTAAAAACTATTGTTGTCTTTTTACAATCTGTTTAAAAAATATAACTAATTTATTTATAATAATTAAAGAAGACTCCTTCGTTTAGAAAAGAGTTGACTCATCTCAAAAACATAAAATCCAATCTCTATTTTAAATTTAAACATTCCGGTTCTCAATCTGTGTTATATTGCTATTTAGCAGCTTTGTTACAGGTGTTATAAAAACTATTTAACTCGTTGCATTCTAGTAATAAGAAAAGTTTACTATTGGGATCTTTGATGTCGCTAATTGCCGTCATAAATTAGATTAATTGCAATAACGTGTCACTTTTTAAAAGGATATGGTCATAAAACTGGAATTAATTAGGATTATATGTTAATCTCAAGTGTCTATGGTATTAAAAATCTAATGAAATCTGTAAATAGAAGATCGGGTTTTTAAAATTCAATTGCTTAGGGTCACTGATTTAGTGGTGAAGGGGCATGTGTTGAAACACTACAGCGAGGATACGGATACGATCCCTTACTTTAAAAGGGACGGAGGTGTACCCTATCCACTTTAAACCCACAAAAATTTAATTAAAAAAATCTGTAAAATAAATCCCAATACCGATTCCCAATGTAAAATATGTATGTATATATTTCATTTTTTGAGAATATAATAAAATTTTATTTGTCAAGTTTAGTGATCAAAAGCGATATTAATATTTTTAAAGATTTATGCGACCGCACTGTAAAGATATGACAGGCACATATATCAACTCCTATAACTTAACAAAAAGATAGCAAATGTTGTTCATGTACATTGAAAACCAGTGGTGTATCAACCATCCTCTCATTAAAGTATTGCTGGTGTTCGGGGAAAATTCGATTTTTGTCATTTTCTTGAAAATATTTATTTTTAGTATAAGTTGATTTATTGTACTGGAGTTTGTGTTGGTGACTCTCTTCAACGACAATTTTCAATTGACAAATGCTTTTACGTGTACGTCGATGACGTAATAATATTCTGTGAAAGCGAAGACGATCATATTCGATATATTGACAGAATACTTCAATGCCTACGCGACGCTAACATGAGAGTGTCCAAAGAAAAAAACAAATTTTTCAAGTAAAATGTCGAATTCCTAGGCTTTATTGTAACCAGAAATGGTGCCAAAACAGATCCGGAAAAATTTAAAGCCATCCGAGAGTATGCAGAACCGAAAAATCTGCGTGCTCTCCGATTTTTTTTGCTCTGTTCGTTAAAGACTTTGCCTCAAAAGCGCGACCTTTAACCAACATTCTTAAAGGCGAAAACGGCACTGTCAGCAAGCACCAGCAATGCTGTTAGAGTTTGGCGACACGCAACGCAGAGCATTCGAACGCTTGAGATGTTTGATGTTGATATTATACTTTTGAACACAGATTTCAAATAGCCGTTTGATTTAACCACCGACGCCGCGGCAAGTGGCTTTGGATTTAACCACCGATGCCGCGGCAAGTGGCATCGGAGCAGTGCTGTCTCAAGCAGTGCTGCCTATCAAAATGATATCTCGCTCACTTAAACAGGCCGAGACTCATTACGCCACTAACGAAAGGGAACTACTTGCCATCGTATGGGCCCTAGGTAAATTGCAAAACTACCAGTACGGCTCCAGAAAGCTGCATATTTATACTGACCATCAGCCACTTACTTTTGCAGTATCCGAAAAAAACACTATCGCAAAGATCAAAAGGGGGAAGGCGTTTGTAGAAGAGCATAACGCAAAAAATCATTATAAACCTGGAAAAGAAAATTTCTTGGCAGACGCTCTCTCAAGGCAGAATATTAATGCACTTTAAAACGAACCGCAATCTGATACCGCCAATATTCATAGTGAAATATCTCTGGCCTACACAATCGAGACAACCGACAAACCCTTAAATTGCTTTAGAAATCAGACTATTCTATAGGAGGCAGTTTTCGACTTTTATAAGAACTTTATATTTAGCAGGAAGACACGCCATATTATACAATTCATTGTCCAAAATAAACTTATGGAGATAATAAAGACTGTAACGCAGGAGGACCTTCCACTCTGGCCACTATTCAACACGAATTTGTGACATTATTTCCAGCGACTAAGTTCGGGCGAGCATGGTGACAGACATTACCAATAAAAGCGACCAGGTAGTAGGTAGGTAATCAATGTGGAACATAATCGTGCACACAGAGCAGCACAGGAAAACTTGAAACAAATCCTACATGACTATTACTTTCCAAAGATGAAAGCCAACGAAAGCCAAAGTTTGCGCAAAAGCCGAATACGATAGGCACCCAAAAAAACAAGAACTTAGGGATACACCGATACCATGATCCCCGGGTAATGTTACACGTTGACATATTTTCCACCGACAAAAAACTGTTCCTAACTCGCATTGACAAATTTTCCAAATTAGCCCTGGTGCCACTAGCATCTCGAGCCATAATTGACGTAACAACCCATCTTCTTCAGTTAATCAACTTATACCCTAATATTAAAACTGTATTGCTATAACGAAACAACCACCTCACTGTTGAAAAGTCAATTCGACATAAACATTGTTAAAGCGCCACAGCTTCATAACAACTCAAATGGTCAGGCGGAGCGCCTCCACAGCACCCTGGCAGAGATTGCTAGTGCCTAAATATAGACAACAAAATTACTGACACAGTTCAAGTAATACTTCGCGCATCAATAGAATATAATAAAGCTACGCATTCAGTCACGGGGCTTAGCACTAAGAGTCGATGCTAGTATCCCAGACGCATTAGATTTTGAAAAAGTTAGAATAACCGAGGCTCAATTGATAGGGTCAAATAATAGACAAGTAAAGGCAAAGGCAGATAAACCAACTCACCAAAACCGTGAATAAAATAATTAAAGCAATAAAAAGGGAGATCTTGCGGACACCCCACATTCTTATAAAATGATTTTGGCAAGAAATAGATTAGATTATAGAAATAGATTAATGCTAACAATAACGTTCGCTCGATCAAACATTATAAACTCTACAATGACTTAAAGTCTCTTTTTAATAGCTGATCATTACATATGTCCCTATAGTTAGTTTAATGGGTGTTTCAACTATTAAGGTTTTTAAGTCCGATTACATAATCCACATATTAGTTGAATACCCAAAAGTCACTGACTGCGCTACAACCAACGATGCGACGTTCTGTAAGATAGCTACGCATGATACCTGCATCCGCGAAGTCCACTCAAGTGGGATAGCTAATTGCCCAGCACAGCCACCTACCACCAATTACCGAGGGGATTATTTTTTTATCAATATGATTTCCACAGAAAACGCATCGAATCAGTTAAGAATAACTTTTTACTTTTTGCTCTATGTACGTGGTTTTAACTGGGATGCAGAGTAAAGGTTGGCTTCCTACAGTCATAAACCCTCCTAGAATATCAGATGAAATAAATAAGCCCAAACAGGCAGCAGTCAGGTTGTTTATTTTTTTTTCGTACGTGCTTGGTATCGTACAGGCCTCTAGAGTGAAAAAACAATAAAATAAGTTACAAATCATGCCGCAATACAAATGCTGCAACATCCACATCCACAATTTTACTTGTATTGTATTAATTAAATAATCTATATATATAAAAAACAAACCCGTTTTCCGTTGTCATGGCATCACGTGTGAACGGCTGGACCGATTTGGCCAAATCTTTTTTTAAAATGTTCGTTGAAGTTCAAGGATGGTTTTTACGGCGAGAAAAATAAAAATTATTGCTGGAAAAATCCTAAAAATAGCCCTTTTCTTTTTTCCATACAAATGATTTGTAACTAAAACGTAGTCAATTTGAGCTTGCTATGTTCCTAACGTCAAAGATCATATCTATCAAAACAATGTGCGTGTGTGCGTTGGAGCACAGATTACATAGTTGGAGGAGTTTAATATCGCGTTCCGAAACTTTCGTTTCTTTTGTATTAGTTTCGGCACGCGAGATAAAATGCATCAAAATGTATCCATCGTTTCACTGCCAGCGTTCCTCATTTACCGCAAATTCATCGGCGCAATTCTTATCGACTTCAATAGAAGGTATTTCCGCGATATGCGGTCACACTGTCACACTTTTTTTCAATTGATACTCCAGCATGCAATATTTCCCGATCCAGTGCAATGGGAAAATTGTTGATTGGCAGGCGATTTCAGGCAGACGTTGCCAGTAATTACCCTTGGAACGCCTGCAGATTAATTGAATGCTTGCATGAAGGCATCACTTTTATGGAATAACGTATAAACATTATCGCTAACTACTAATATGAGAGCTCAACTTCAAAATGATCAAAGTGCTGCACAATTTTCCAAACAATTGTTAGCTGTTGAAAATGGAAAAGTCCCAGTTGATGCGACATCTGGATTAATTACACTTACTAAAGACTTTTGCCTATTTGTAGACTCTCAATTAGCTCTTATTGAAAATGTTTTCCCAAGTATTAGTGAGAATTATCAAAATTATGTTTGGTTAACGGAGTTTTTGAACTCTCTGAAGTTACCAGGACTTCCACCACATAATTTAAAACTTAAAGTTGGTACAGTTATTATGATATTGCGTAATTTGAATCCACCGCGACTATGCAACGGTACGGAAAGTACGCAGGTGAAAATTGCAATTTCCAGTTCGCCTTGCGTTCGCAATGACAATTAACAAGTCGCATGGCCAATCGCTTAGTGTTTGCGGGATTAATTGAGAAAGTCATTGTTTTTCACATGGGCAGTTTTACGTTGCGTGTTCACAAGTTGGGAAACCATCCGCTTTGTTTGTGTTAACGTCAAACCAAAAAACAAAAAATGTGGTTTACCAAAGAGCACTTAAACGAAACGGATAATTTGTGGACACCTATAACGCATCGATTCAGTATGTATTTTGGATTCACTTTTATTTACGTACAGAAGTTCAATTAAATAACACTTCATTTTTGTAATCGAAATGAATTCATTACTGTTGTGAATTGAAATAATAATCTTTTAATCACCAAATAAAAAGTTACATAAATCGAAGCCATCTGGTGGCGAAACGGAGTTCGCCGGGTTTGCTAGTTTATTATAATTGTTTACTATATGAGTAAGTCACCTTGACTTAAGTCAATTAGATTTTCTGCTATAAATAATGTAATCAAGTCAAAAAGTGTGTGCCTGCGGTCGGACCAGCGTTTTCGGACCGCCTGAAAATGTTATTGTTTAATAAAATGACTCCACAAATGTCAAACAATTCGATATCAATTTATTATAAAACACAATTTACTTTTACAGATAAATTATCTCATTTTTCATGATTTGTAAGGGCGGAGAAGACGTTGCCAAATTTTAAAACAAACTTAATCTGCTCTACTTCTTATAGTCTGTCAGGTATGTTGCTCCACACGAACGGAGAGACGGAAGGACGGACGTGGATTAAACGACTCGGCTGGTGATGCTGATGAATATATGTACTTTATGTGGTCAAATGTGATTCCTTCTGCCTCTTACATACATTCTCGGTTGGCACTAAGCTTTAATACCCTTTTACCCTATGAGTGACCCTTTTGTTGCAATGAAATATTAAAGCTTACTTTTTCTCCATATATTGTTTAAATGTTTTAGTCTAATTCGTATGTTTCTTGCTATAGTTTTAGTCTAATTCTTTCATTTCTGGCGAACAAGTACTTGGATCGGGGATTTGATGAAACATCGAAGCAAATGCATAGGACAACCGAGGATACATGCATATTTCTTAAAGATGTAGCAGACCACGTGTATCACATTATGGTGTATAACTACCAAGAGCTGCAGTCCCACCTTATCTTTCAGTTAGAAAGTGAGTTTTGAGTCTGAATAATTTCCTTATTTTAACTTATCTTTTAATTGAAGATGCCCATCAGCACATGTTTTTGGACTTGGCGGACATATCTGAGAGCAACGCTTTGGAAGAATTGGAACGCATTATGGACAACATGCCTGCTGCCCTCGCCCTAATGAAACGCGTTGCTAAATTGGAATCGGATATACGTTTTTTGAACTCACAGTGGCGAGATGGTTAGGGACTACGAATTCCTCATTTTGAAAACTAATAAACTTTTATCCTAGGCTTGCGAGGTTTCAGACGAGATATCCTATATACATGCCAAGTATTGACAAGGACATGTTTTAAGTTAATAGAATCAACTAGGGCGCAATACATGTTATTTAAAAAATGTCTTCATATTGATGAGGTATTTATTAGATTTTTTATTATAAAAAATAAAGTAAGATAATATGTAACACGCAATTTTTTCTAGTTGCCATTTTCAACAGTGTATATAGAAGGAATTCAAAATATTATTAAAGAAAGGACTTATGAAATTCCAAAAAGGGCAATTAGACGCCTTAAAAATATCAATGATAAAATAAAGCTACAAATGGAACCTGTAATTCCAATTTTCAGGAGAGATTTAAACAAAGGACAAGAGATGTTTTTGAGCCAAGCAACCAACGTGCGTAACGTTATAGATGCCGTTATTAGTGACATTCATTTAAATACCCTTCGATCTTCCAAAACATATGATGATGTCTACGAACGTTTTGGGCCGGATAGAAAGACTATAAGTACTGTCGTTTTCGTTTTTATCTTCACTGTAAGTCACAATATTGTTCCAAATAACTTAAAAGTCTTGCTTTATAGAAAGACAAAGATTCGGTATCCGAATGTGCACCGGAAGGGGGTGTGGCCATAGTGGCCACATAGGCTTCGGATAGGAGTTCTAAAGGATTTAGTATTCTATTTGAATACTAAATCCTGAAAGACTCTTAACTACAGAACAACATGACATTTCGCCATTTGATGTCTCAAGTCAACCATGACTGAAATTCTTTAAATCGCTTGCTTGATCCTTAGTTTTTCTCTGAGCCTGAGAGACAGAGACAGTTTGTCAGTTTGGTCAGGGTTCCGTCACTGACGCAGGCCGAAGATCTATATCATCCTACATCCTACTATCGATATTGGGCCACCTAAAAAGAAAGCTGAACAATTTTAGATCAGATTTTAATTGGTCCGATCTTTACATGTGCACTGACATGGCCAACGCCATGGATATTTTTTACGATGCCATGAATTCCTTTTTTAACGACTGTGTTCTGTTAATAAAGAGTTGTTAATAAAGAGTTGACTCGCCTAAAAAACATAAAATCCAATCTGTACTCTAAAATTAAACATACCGGTTCTCAATCTGTCTTATCTCGCTATATAGCGGCTCCGTCTAATTTTACCGTGCTAAACGCTCAGTGTTATAAAAACTATCTAACTCGTTGCAGGATACAGTTCTCGCAGGACCCAAAACAGTTTTATAGTTTTGTCAACACTAAACGTAAGCTATTACACATCTTTCTCGCTGTCATTTGAAAATATGACAGCAGACAATGATCAGGCAATCGCCGATCTTTTTGCTCAGTTTTTTCAAACTACTTAATCTTCGTCAGTCGATTCAAGCCAGACCTATATTTACAAAATGTCCAAATCGAACCTAATCTTCAGTCCTAGCTTAAACGAAAGTTCTCTTCTTTTGGATCTTCATCGTGTTTATGCGCCAGGTCCCGATGGAAAACCAGGCTATGTGCTTAGGTACTATGCCGAGGCCTTGTGCCTTATTCTTAGAAACCTCCCACTTTCCCCTTATTTTGAAGCAATCAGCTGTTATTCCTCTTCACAAAAAAGGTAGCAAAACGGATGCCAACAATTATAAAGGTATATCGAAGTTGTCAGCCATCCCAAAGCTCTTTGAAAAATCCATAACTCCCCATTTGCAGCATCTTTGTAGATCAGTCTTCTCTCCATGTCAACATGGATTTATTAGGCGAAGATCAACAACGACCAATCTTTTGGAGCTCACTTCATTTATAATAAAGGGCTTCCAAAAGAACTTTCAGTCAGATGTAATTTATACTGATTTCAGTAAAGCATTTGACTACGTTAATCACTCCCTTCTTATCAGGAAACTTGATTTAATGGGTTTTCCTGTTGATCTTCTTAAATGGATCTCAAGTTATCTGATTGGTAGGACGCAGAAAGTCGTCTTTGAAAACAACATTTCTAATGTTCTCCGGGTTACCTCTGGGGTCCCGCAAGGGAGCCATTTGGGTCCCTTATTATTTACATTATTTATTAATGACCTGCCCGAAGTTTTGGCTAACTCTAGAGTGCTCATGTACGCAGACGACGTTAAGCTTT